>JBBMKA010031251.1:0-24393 GCA_037833695.1 Sechiopsis laciniata
AAGAAAAATATTCATATGTATATATAATTTCATCAACAAATATATTTTTATTCGAAAATTAAAGGAATAAAATTAAATAAAAAGGGCGGGGATCGGGGAAACGGAGACGGGGAATACATTCTCCGTCCCTGACCCAGATTAGGCCACGGGGAATTTTTTCCCCGTTCCCCACCCCGTTAGGGGCGGGTCCCCGCAGAAACCCGGCCCCACGGGGAAAATGGACATCTCTAGATGTCCACGTGTCGAAGCGAGGCTGAGGAATAGCTTTTTCGGTCCCGTCTCGGCCACAAAAATTAATCTCTGTCCCTGTAAAAATCTTCATTTTTTTCGAGGATCGGGACGAGATTCCCGCGAGGATTTTTTTCAATTTAATTTTTTTTTTGGACAATAATTTCAAATAATTAGGTATTCTTAGAAAATATTTATAAGTTTCAACTATAATGTTAATTATTAAATAAAAATATTAATATGCATAGATAATTTCATCAACAAACATATATTTATTTAAAGATTAAAGGGATCAAAAAGAAAAACAAAGTTTTTTTTAAAAAAAAAAGGTAAACAGGGCGAGGATCGGGAAATCAGAGATGGGGAATGCAATCCACGTCCCTGTTCCCGACCCCGTTTAGCCAATGAGAAATTTTTCTCTGTTACCCGCCCCGTTATGGGCACGTTCCCGCGGGAAAAATAGACATTCATACTTGTAAAGTGCATAACCCTATCGAAGAGTGAGACCGAGTCCTCCAAAAATAATTTGATGCATTGAGCTACCATGTTAGAACGCTGCATTTTACATTTTTTCTATTTTTAAAATTTAAGATTTTATAACAATTTACTTCATGGTCACGAGAACTTTAGAGAATTAAGAGAAATGATTTAATATGTGGTATTCATATACTTAAGAAATAATTTATTACAAAATTTTCCAACATTTAAATGTTATGGGTTAGATCATATATTCGTGACAAATAGTTGAGATAAAGCACAAATTGACTTGGATAACTACATATATCAAAAATAAAAATTTAGGAATTTATTAAATATAAAGTTTAAATTTGAAAATGGTGAGAGGTAAATAAATTAAGCACAAAATAAAAAATTTGGAAAATGGATGATGCACATAGTTCAAAATTGAAGAGCTAAATACATAAACGCGTTCAATTGAAGAGCTAAATGAGCAATTGTTTTTTTTTTTAAAAAAAACTAAATGTGCAATTTAACATAATTCTGTTAACTGCTATTGAAAAAAAAAAAAAAAAAACCCATGGAGCCCAATGTCTGACAAGAAAATGCCGAATTTCATTTCCAAAACTTTGCTTTTCTTATTTTTTTCCAAAAAGAAAAAAGTGCTAAAATTAGTCACTAAACTACCCTACAAATTATAATTTTGTTGAATAATGTTAAATAAAATAAGGTTGATCTAAAAAATAATAGACAATAAAGGGAAGTGATGCATGTATCTTATAAAATTGTGAGATTTCTTCACAAATTTTATTCAATAATATTAGATAAGGTAAATTTCATTTCAAAACTAATAAACAATAATAAAAAAAAAAAGTAATACATGCATATTTTTTTAGTGAGAAGAGTATAATTAAAAGTCAAAGCTAGCTTAGCTTAATTATAATTCATGTATGGTTGTAGGTTCAAATCCCTAAAGAGGTGTTTGGTTGTAGATGAGATGAGATGAGATGTTGATAGCAGAAAAATCTTGTTTGAGATGCAGAAAGATGAGATGTCAGAAAAACCTTGTTTGGAGTGCAGGAAGATGAGATGACAGAAAAACTTTGTTAGGGGTGGAAGAAGAAGAGATGAGATGTTAGGGTATCTGATTTTTTATTATTTTTATTTTTTTAATGTTTTTTTAACAATAAAATTATTCTCAAATTTTTTTTTCTTTTTTGAAAAAAATTATTCTCAAATTTTTAACTATTAACATAAGTATGCAAATATAACCACTATCATAAATAAAATGTAAGCAATATAAATTTTAAATTAATATTATATCACCCTTGATCATATTAATGTTTATATTAAAAAGAAACAGATTTTCAATGATATTATGTACAAAATAATAATTATGAGATCAAAGTTTTGAATCTTTCATACCTAAATATTATTTAATTAAAATAATAATGAGAAAAAACTTCACACCACAAAAATGAAGTTTGACTAATTAAAAATATTTGTAGATCATTAAAAAAAAAAAATTTTAAATTTGTTAGACTTAATTAATAAAAATAAATTTAAAAAAATACCAAGATTCTATTTATTAAAAAAATAATGAATTAAAAAATAAAAATAAAATTATTTGGTTAAACTAGTTATTATAAAATATTGATAACAATTTTTATTTTTATTTTATTAAAAAAGAAACTATTTTCTTATACCTTTTAGATATTCAGATTCATATTTATCGAAGGTCAAAGAATTGTCAATAAAACACACTACTTAATAAGTAACAATAAATTAAACATATTTATCTTATTATTCTAGGGAACCATAAACACCTATAAATTTTTTAATTTGTTGTTTTTTTGTAGTTAAATGTGAACTCAATCATATTTTGATAATAATTATTACATGAAAGTAAGTTAATACCCCTCAAATTTTGGAATTTATTGTTTTTTTTTAATGTAAAATAGATCTCAATCCCTATGTTGATTCATATAAATCTTGAAACCTATAGTTGTCTTTAGTATATACAAGCAAAACTCTCAAAATTATTTAAATTAATTTACCCCTTCCAAAAAACAAATTATAGATCTGCTGCTACTATTATTTTAAAGTATAGCTTAATACATGGTACAAAATATGAATCTCATTTTTAACAAACAAAATAAGTTCAATATTTTTAAATTTATTGAAAATAAGTTCATACTTTTAAATTTATTGTATACTATTCATAAAAATTCAATGTATATAAATTATTTAAATTTAATTGTTGTTTTAATAATAAATTGATGTACATATTGTTAATATTAAAAAGAAACACATTATTTTATAATAATAATTTTTAATTATAAATTTGTAAATACTATATTTATAATCTATCTCTAAACAATTGAAGTTTCATAATTTTTGTTGTTATTAATGATGATTAAACAAAGAAATAAAAATATTTAATTTTTTATAAATAAAATATTAAAATTTATTGTCATATATCAAGAGATAATATATATCTATTTATTTTATTTTTTGAAATTTAAATTTATTTAAATAAACATTGGACGTAATAATAATAATAATATTATTATTATATACCTAGTATATTAATATATTTAAATAATAATATTATCATTTCTTAAAAATAATAATAATAATAACATTATAATAAAAATATATCAAACATAAAATAAGAAAATAAGAAAACAAGTAAAAAAATATAAATAAAAAGATGAAAAAAATGTTAAAAGAAAGAAAAAAGAAAAAAGAAAAAAGAAAGAGAAGATGAGAAGAGATTAGATGAGGTGAAGAACACCTTAGGTCAAATAAGGTATTGAAACCCAACACCTCACCTCATCTCATCCCAAAACAAACACACCCTAATTGAGTGAAGAGCAAAATTTCAACCAAAAATTCTAAACTTTCCCAAACCAATGTAGTATTTAGTCACCTCATGATTTTCTTTAGGGTTTTTTCATTTTTGCATAAAATTTAAAAAGAAATGAAGGAACAAAATGAAATTGTGTATAGAAAAGAATATGGTGTGGAATTGTTTTCTAGGTACCAACTAACCAATTCATTACAAAAATTGAAATATTTACGTCATCTCTAATATCGATTTCACTTATGCGATACAATATGTTGTACATTCTAATTTTATTTATTTATTTTTCTAGAGTTAAAATAAAATAAAATGTGTCTCATATCAAACCCATATAAATGGACATCAATATTGAAGTCATTCTCTTACCAAAGGCAGGTGTAATTTAGCTCTACAATTAACTTGGTGACATTAGTAATTGACTTAGTAACTTGGTGATATTCTATTTTAACTCTACAATTGCGGTTGTAATTTTGAAAATCGACATTAAGCTCTTACCATGTTTGCCACCCTTCTAATAAAAAAAAAAAAGGAAAAAAAGATGGAGAAGAACACATTTAAAATAGTGAAAGCAACAGCAGATTAGTGGTGTTAGGGCCTATGAATTGAACAGCGAGCTCTACGAACAACTTATTGTTGCATTACAAATGGCAATGGCAATGGCTGCTCAAAAACAAGAAAAGTAAAGTAAAATGGAGGGAAAAACCCAGGTCTAATTCCTTCTATCTTTTTTTACTTCTCTCCTTCCCGGGTTCACAGATTCCTTCACTAAATGCCCATACGGAAGCTTGCAAGCAACCAAACGGAACCACCCAGAGCCACGCTTTGGCTTCCATGACTACAAACCCACATTCCCTTTTCAGCAATACCCTTATCTTTCCTTTTCTCTTCCCAAATATGAGCAAACTTCACTTCCAAATCCTTGTTGTTTCTGTGGAGAATGACGAAATGGGGGAGTTGTAGTTTCAATTTCGGGCTCTAGGAAGAAACCCCATCTTGTTTCCTTGTTGTTTTCTTGGTTTTTCACTTCATTTTGATTTTTCTTTGGATTCTTCTTCTGGGTGTGCCCGATGAGGAAGCATGGATGGCAACTTCCTTACCATCCTCTCCAGGTTTGTATTTTTCCTCCCTTTTCCTTTTTCCTTCTATTCTACATTTGTTTGCACCTAATTTTTGTTTCTTTCTTCAAGGTTGTTGCCGTTGCTGTATTTCTAGCTCTGGGGTTTGCTTTCTATGTCTTCTTTGCTCCTTTTGTTGGCAAGAAGATTTTTCAGTATGTTATGCTTGGACTGTATACTCCTCTTGTAAGCTTCTCTCTTCATTATCCTTTTATATGCAATGTTCTACTTGTTCTTCTGTATTGTGGTTTGAACAGCTGAGATCTATTCCTTCTGCGTTTGTTTGTCTCTGATTTATTGCCTGGCTCTTCGGTTATGATGTTTCTTCACTCATCCAGGATCTCTTCTCTTCCTGGACCTCCCTTCTTTCTTTTCATATGATCTAGTTCTGCGAAATGTTCCAGAACTTTGTTGTTTTGTATGTACTAATGTTTCTCATGGTCTTGAGCCATGGCAAAATGGGATGCTTCTCAAATTTTAGGGACTGGTTCCAAACTCTGTTTACTATAGTGTTGGAACCTACCCCACAGGCCTCACTCATTTTCAATTTCAAATCCAAATATGAGGTTGATGTATGGAAAAGACAAAAGTTCTTTCTCATGGAAATGAAATCTGGGTCTGGTGATTATTCTAAATGGGCTTTTGAATTTGAATTCTTTCCATGATTTGCATGATATTTGATGTTTTAAGCATTCAGAGGTGAACAACAAGGCCTATGTTGATGATTATACCAGAATCTGTAAAATTAAATTTGCAAGTCAATTCAGACCGTCTCTTCTTTGTGATTGTAATCTTTTATGGATACTTTGGTTTTTCATTTTCTTCTATGATGAAGGTTCATAAAATCTCTTTTGTTTCTAGATTACATGTGTGTTTGTCCTATATATCTGGTGTGCGGCAGCTGACCCTGCAGACCCGGGAGTGTTTAAATCCAAAAAGTATGTCAATATTCCGGATGAAGGGAAGTGTTCTCAACAAAAAAGTTCTAAATTTGGTGGGGAGTCAACAACGTTAACACATGATCCCAATGCTGCCTCTATGGAAGAAAACTCTGTCGTTAAAGATGCGACTGATGCTGATGCAAATTCTAAGGACCTTCTGCAGACAGAAAAGGATAGTCCGGCATTAAAGAAATTATTCTGTCTTTCATTGGCATGCTTCCCTTGTGCATATGTGTGCAATTGTCTGAATTCGAAAGAGGAATCTTCGGAGCAACACATGAGTGAAGATGGCATGTTTTACTGCAGTTTGTGTGAAGTTGAGGTAATTGCACTGTTAAAGGGACTCGTAGTCTCATATAACAAGTCAGTTAATAAAACAAACCATAATGAAACTTTCAACAGATGTTTTTACCAAAACATGCTTTGTTTATTTGATATGTATACATTGCCAAAAGTTGATTTCTTTTGTGAACATTGTGTAATTGTATTCAGTCTTATTGAGGTGGCCTGTAACTAATCTAAGCAATATTCTGGTTCAGGTTTTTAAGTACAGCAAGCACTGCAGAGTTTGCGATAAATGTGTTGACTGTTTTGATCACCACTGCAGGGTATACTAATGATTGAATTTTCTTCTCATTCCTTTCCTCAGTCCAGCGACCAGGGATAGTTTTCTCACAATCTGTTTACTTGTCGTTTTGCAGTGGCTTAACAACTGTATTGGCCGAAAGAACTATCGACAATTTTTCACCCTCATGGTTACCTCTCTCCTCTTGGTAAGCTCGAGCCTCCTCTATGGGCTTTACAATTTCCAAATCATAGCTTTCTCAAGTCCATTTAACCTAAACCCTTAGCCTACTTCTCAGAGTGTAACAATTGGATAGCATATAATTTTTTTTAATATGCTGAACTTGAATGAGCCATGCCTCTCAACCATAGAATATGAATTTCATGTTAGCTTCTCTAATGTTTCCAAAATCCTTACCGACAAACTAAGAAGTTTTCTAAATTTCAAAACCCACCGACTACCCTTCAATTCTATGAGATGACTCCAATCCCTCCTTGCAACATGACAGTACCTCAAAACCATCCCACCAGGGCAAGGATTTATTTTCATGCCAGTTACATTTTAATTAGATATTGACCGGTTTATACATGGTTTGTGCAACTTGGGCTTGAGATTGCAGCTTATTGTACAATGGTCAAGTGGAATCCTTGTGCTAATCTGCTGTTTGGTCGAGAAGAAACGGTTCTCTGCAGAAATCTCCTTGAAGTTGGGTAGCAGTTTTTCTTTGGCACCTTTTATTTTTGTAGTGGTAAGTGATTCTGGCCATTGCCTGGCTTCTGTGTTTGGCTTAACTTTCTGAATTCTGAGCAAAAATGTGAACTGATTCTTCATGAACAAATATGAGCCAATTATATTGTTTATTTCCTGCAAGAAACAAAATTTACATCAGCGTTCACTGTGAACTGATCCTCAAATTTTCATTTTCAGGTGGTTTGTACGATATTGGCTATGATAGCAACATTGCCACTTGCTCAACTCTTCTTTTTTCACATCCTTCTTATAAAGAAGGCAAGTATAGAGCAACTATCTGTTTCCTTTTATCTGTTTTTGTCATTGTTAACATATTTTCTGGCGGTTTATTACTTGGCATTATGATTGATTAATTTCCTACATAACTACATTTGAAACAGGGAATTACAACATATGATTATATCATAGCCCTGAGGGAGCAGGAGCAAGAGCAACAGGGAGGTGGCGGCCAGCAAAGTCCTCAAATGTCTGTTGTCAGCTCATTAACTGGACTAAGCAGTGTGAGCTCTTTCTCTAATTTGCACCGAGGTGCATGGTGCACTCCGCCTCGCCTGTTTCTCGAGGATCAGGTAAACTGAACCAAGTTTATCTTCTATAGCATATATTAGGCTTGATCTTGTTATAAATATACTAAAATGAAAAGCAATCTGTATTTACCGTTGGTTGAGCATCTGTCTTTTTTCCATTTAGTTCGATGTGATTCCACCCGAGACGGGGTCTGTTAGTTCTCTAGGAAAGAGGACGATCAATGAAGAAGCAACAAAGAAAAAAAACCCTGCTGCTGTGAGGATCAGCCCTTGGACTTTGGCTAGACTAAATGCTGATGAGGTTTCAAAGGCTGCTGCAGAAGCAAGGAAGAAGTCCAAAATTCTGCAGCCTGTGGTTAGATCAGCAACTCCTTTTGAACGAGAGACAGATGGTGGTTTTGGCAGTAGTGGACGCCGAATGGTTCCGCGACCTGAAAATAGTAAAAGGCGGGGGAATAAGCGAGTGCGACTTCCATCTGATCTACCGATGCAACATTTGACAAATATTCCAGGAAAAGCTGTTGAAGAAGGTTTCTCTGGCACATCAACCAGCCTTGTTCCTCTTCAGCTAGAAGCACGCAGTGCTTTCCAAACAAGCAGAGCAATGTCGAGTTCCACTCTGGTTGCATCATCTCCCGAGAGCAGTTTGGACTCGCCGGACATCCACCCATTCCGGATATCCTCCTCTGGAGCTGAAGAGTCTAAGAAACTCACGGGCTTATCTGCAGCTGCTCAAACAGGGCTTCCACTGTCCAGGTCGACTAGTGATGGATATGAAGCTTCAGGCGGAGAGGACAGCGACCGAGTTCCTTCGAGGATTGTTCAAAGACCGACAAGCTGGAACAACCTCTTATATGGTTCAGATCTGGATGAGAGGCTTGCCCAGCTGCAAGCATCATCTTCTAACCAGATTAACATCAAACATAGCGGATAATGAGCTAACCAGACAGGTTCATTTCAATATCATCGTGGTGCAAAGTTGATAATTCTTTCATTCTCCATCCAAGGTATTCAAGCGCCAATCAAGCAACCTATTTTGTAAAGTGAAATGTACACTTGGGTTTGCAATCACAGAATCAAGGCATCTCAGAAGATGTGAGAGAATATAAAACCTTGAAGCTGATGCTGGTCTCGACAGTGGAATTTGTTAGTTTATTTCTTGCAACTTCTGGATTTGCCTGGTTTGATATAACTGAATTCCTTGGATTGCTTTTGTTGAACTTGTGCTAGTTTCAACAGATGAATTCTTGATATCATTCATCTACATTTTTTTTTTTTTTTACAGTCATAGTGTCAATTCTGTACCCATACATGGCTTATTTGATGAGCTTTGACATCTCCAACAGTCTCTTCAAGGAATGGCTAAATTAAACATTTGTCATTTGTGTCAATTTCTTTATACTACGAAATTACCAATTATCTATGATTATAAATATTTTTGAACAAATGGTCTGATGTTATTGTTGTAGCATTGGTGATGTGGTTTATTAGATAAGATTTCTTTGCACATCAAATGCCTGGTGCTGCAGCTACCTCTAGATTTGATGCTGCAGCTCTTATCAATATTTTAAGGATGGTTCTCAAGGTCTGTTAGAATGGTTGCTGATTTGTTAACTATTGAACATTTTTGCCAACAATACTAAGTAACTAAGGTCTCGTTTGATAACTATTTGGTTTTTTGTTTTTGATTTTTGAAATTTAAGCTTATTTTTACTCAAATTTTCTACAATGTATTCTATCTTTTCTACCATACATTTATCTTTCCTTAAAAAAGTATGTGAATACTAACCAAATTTCAAAAACAAAAACAAACTTTTGAAAGTTATTTTTTTTGTTTTCATTTTTTAGTTTGATTTCTAAAAATATAGAGTAGATGTAGATATCTAAGTAAGAAAAAACAAATAGTTGTTGTATGCTTAAATTTTAAAAATAAAAAATAAAAAATAAAATAGTTATCAAACGGGGCCTAAGAGATTACAAGTACGGTTTTTTCCATTCCCAAAATATGATGAATTCAAAAAGGAAAATAAAAACGTTTGTAGGTTTGATTTTCAAATCCTTTTGTAGGGTTGTGGGTGTGAATTTGTCGTTTTGGAGGGGGGCATTTCTCCTTCATGTGGCCTCTATGATTATGAGTGAAAGAGGTTTGGTCAACAAAAAAAAACATGTTCCAATATGTAAGAGTGGGGTATAAAGTTACTTTTAACCTAAAGGAAGATGGCTATTGAATAATCAAGTTGCAAGCATCAAAGCAAGCCATTGATTCTAATCTTTTTTAGTCTAGAAGAAGATGGCTATTGAATTTGAAGTAACTAAAATAAATTTGACAAAATATTGGGGGCTTTCCAGCTTTAATAAAATAAAATGCTAAAGAACTAAGTAATTATCAACTTTTCAAGCCAAAAGCAGTAGAGTTTCACTGACATTTAGTATGACCAATTAACCATGAAGTTACAAGTTTGAATCTTTACATTCTCAATTGTTGTTGAATTAAAAAAAAAAAAATTAACTTTTCAAATTACTTCTTCAAAGTTTAATGACTTTAATCAGTATCATTGACTGACTTCAATCAATATACTTTAATATACGACTTACGTTTATGACATTAATTGAAATTTTAATATATAAAACAATCAATGAAGTCTATAATATACTTGAGAAATCGGTCGAAGCCTAACAATTGTTTTATATCTCAATTTTTGAAGTAGTGTTTATGGTTTTTGTTGCTGATATTTTGTTTGTCAAAAACTATTACCAGGAAAAAAAGATTTCTAATATAGATGATTCTATTTTATTGAAATTGACTTCAATCAATGTCACTAACGGGGTGTTTGGGCCACCAAAAATAAGGAGGAGAATGAGAATGAGGATGATTTCCCATATTTGGGCAATTGGAAATCATTCCCTCCATAATTACGTTTTCCAAAAATCACTTTTTTCATTTTACCCTTAACTACTTTTTATTCTATCTCAAACAACTTTTCATACATCACATCACTATTTTTCACTCACATCCTATTCATTATTTTATTTTTTCCATAATCATTACCTTTATCTCAAACAAAAATAATCATTCTCTCCATAATCATTACCTTCACTCCAAACACAAATAATCATTTCTTCCATAATCATCCTCCTCCTCATTACCATTTCCCCCTTAATAATTACCATTCTCCTTGCCTCAAACACACCCTAATTGAAATGAGTCGATGACATTGATTGAAGTCACAAGTCTATTGACTGAACTCAGTTAGTGACACCGACTGAAAATATTGATTTAATTTCGATCAATAGACTTCAATAAGTGATTGTAGTTTATTAAGAACTTAGAATAGTTTGTCAAATACATTATTAGCTTCAATGAGTGTTATTGATGAACTTCAATAAATAGATTTCATTCAAAGATAAAAATGTTTGATTGTGAAATATATAGACTATATAAAAACTACCTCTCTTATTATTATTATTTTATGAAAATTTGTTATAAATAGTTAATTCTAACATCTATATTTTAATTATAACAACTTTTTAAAAACATTTCATACATAAATATTTAATTTGATTGATATTAAGAAAATCTTGATTGAAGTTTATCACTTTCAAGTTTTAGTTAATTGTAGTCTATCAGTTTCACTCAATTAAAACCTATCAATTTAACTTGATTGAATCTATTTTTGCTATTTTTTTAAAATTTTAAAATTAAATTTTTTTAAAAAAAATTTTGATATCTATGAAAACCTTTATTTTAATTTTTTATTTTTTTATTCCATTAAAAATAGAGGTTTCAAAAAAAAAAAAAAAAAACCGTCAAACTAAAAGGAAAGAAATTTAAACAGAAAGTCGGATTTTTTTTTTGAAATTTAAAGAAAGTCGGATTAAGACAATCTATAATTATAATTAAAATTAAAATTTTGGCGATGATTTTTGACCTCCGATGCATGTCTGAGGAGAACTGTCCCCAGACAGATCGAAGAAATAACGCGGAATTGATACCTAAATCCCCCTTCCAATCACCCCTTTTTCTTTCTTCTTCTTCTTCTTCTTCTTCCCATTTCTCAACAATCGCCATTTCCGCCTTCCATTGCTCCATTTTCACTTCATCTTCCCCACTTCCCACTATTATCAGTCTTCAATTTTCACCCCAGATCTCACCCTTCTGCATTGCCATTGCTCCGTTGCTGCTTTTCTGTTGTCCTTCTTTCCCTTTATTGGATTCTCTTCTTCTAGCTTATTTGGGGTCTCGAATCTGGAAATGGGATTCTCTTCTTCTCTCAATTCTCCTCAAATCCACACCGAATCTCTTCCCACGGACAACGAATCCCATGATTGGAGATCCTCTACTTTTGAGATCGAACCCGCCAATCAATTCCACTCCATGAACGCATTGGAGATCTTGAGAGAAACCGTTCGGATTCTTCGCTACAATTCTACTGCCTTTGTGTCTATTGCCCTTTTGCTCATTTGCCCTGTTTCCGCCGTCTCTCTATCCAATTTCTTAGTTCATGAATCCATTCTCAAGATCCTCACTATTCGGTTGTTATTAGTTGCCAGGTCCAGTGGGCTGCCATTGCTGCCCATTATTGAGCATTCATGCCAGAGATTTGCAGAATCGATTCTCTCCTCGGTAATGTGCTTTCCTTTGTTCCTTACTCTTTCTTTGCTATCCAAAGCTGCCGTCGTTTACACTGTGAATTGTACATATGCCAATAGACTGTTCGAAGCAGCCCAGTTTTTTTATCTAGTTCGTAATATGTGGATTCGTGTTCTCTCAACTTATGCTTCTATGTGTCTCGCCATTGTTGGTTGTCTTACTATGTTCTTAGTTCTGCTTAGTGCTGTTTGCAGTACTCTTTATGTATTGGGATTTTCCCCTGATTTAATTTTATCTGCTGCTGTGATTGTGGGGCTTGTCTTCTCTGTTATATTTGCTAATGCTGTCATCATCTGCAACATTGCCATTGTTATCTGTGTGTTGGAAGAGGTTTCAGGTCCTGCTGCATTGCTTAGATCGTGTGTTCTTATTAAGGGTCGGACTCAAGTGGGGCTTTTGATTTATCTAGGATCTACAGTTGGGACAGTGTTTGTGGAGGGTTTGTTTGAGCATAGGGTTAAGACACTGAGCTATGGAGATGGGTCTTCCAGGATTTGGGAAGGTCCTCTTTTGGTGGTTATGCATTCATTTGTTGTCCTTACTGATTCTATGATGAGTGCAGTTTTTTACTTCAGCTGTAGATCTTCAAGTATGGTGGTATCGAATGGTGAAGACGATCCGGTCTTGGATATTACTGTTTCTGATGAATCAACTGGTATTCTTTAGTTTGATAGCTTTTGTAGATTGATTAGATACAGATCTCACTCTATATTATACCGAAAAAAGATGATAGTGCCGGTTAGGAGATATGTACTTTTCCTTTATTATTGCCTTGAGAGACGTTGGGGAAGATTACATGTAATGCTAATGGCAGAGTCCCTGGTCTAGTCCTATATTGTTGATAGATACTTCATACAAATAGATATATTGCTTCATTGATGAACATAAGATGCCGAGTAAGTAAGAAGCAGAGTCTGTTAGATCACGGATATCCTTGGATAACTTTGGTTGAATAGTTTTCGAATTCGAGAGGCGTATTCTGTGGCCAGAATGTAAACAATCATTTGGTAAAAATGAGAAACGATTGTGTTGTGTAGTTGAAAGTTAAAGGGACTGGTGATTGGTTTACGTGCTCAAACCATTGTATTCAAGTTGTTGAGCTGGAAATCATTGTAAAGTGCATCAAAATTCGAATGGAAAAGTGGTATTTTGGCGAAATGTGCTCTAGAGGTTGGTTACTCCTAAGATATTCCTGAGTTTTAAACAGTCCGTGAGCTTGAGTGTACAGTAGTAGAAGAGCGAAAACCACAAAATTGAGTCAACTCGGGGAAGGGACCGATACGAGCTGCTTTAAAGAGTAGAAGTCAAAGAATGAGATATCGTATGGCCGGGACGTAGTGAGAAGTAGGTGGAGAGGTGTATGAATCAATTTCAGACATCAGAAACTCGAGGTCCGGCTTCTAACTTTACTGCACTTCCATTGATTTTTTGCCTTGTTCAGTTGGCTTGCTGCACTTCGATACTTCTTACTCTTTTTGCCTTGCCATTTCTTAAACAATTTTTTTTTTTTTTTGAAAACCGGGAAATCGGAGCTTCACTCTCATATATTCGGGGCATCACTGGCCCATTCTTAGACTGTGGCTTCGGGATACTTCGAAGGGTATTCTAGCTTAAGCATTTTTCAGCGGTCTTGAACCAGGGATCTCTCAAGAAAGCGTGTCTTGACATCCTTACTCTCAACCGCTGGGCTGCCCCTTGGAAACACCATTTCTGAAACAATGGAAGGATGGATATGAGATTTCATTCAGTGCCAATAATTTAGAAACATGTAACTTATAAATATCATATGCTCTCTGAGTGTTTTACACCATTTCTTTCTAATGTACTTGTGAAAATGTGTGGAAGATGAATCAATTAAATTTAGTAGGTTGAATTATGTAGTACTTTAGGTAGAGAGGGCTCTTTAAGTGGTTAAAACGGACTTCTTAAAATTTTGTTTGGTAAGTACTAAGAAAGTCATTTCATTCAATCCAATGATCCATGAAGGGGAAATGATATTTAATAGCATAAACTTTGAGAATGGTGTTGTACTTTATAAAATTGTAAATATAATTTGAATGTGTATGAATTATGATTAAGCGTTGAATACAGATAATTTTATTAGACTCGGTAACATATTACACAACCTAAAATGCATGAAGTGCACATATTTAATAGTGGTGGAGAGGGAAAGGAAATAAAGGAAATGAAGTTGAGAAGGGAATACATTTGGGAGAGAAGAGAGGAGAAACAAAATCCGTGAGGAGAGAGAGAGCAAAAGGAGGAGGAAGAGGCGATTGGATAGGTGTGTATTGTGTATTATTGTGTATGAAGAACCGGGTCCCTTTTTTTGGATTTTTGAAACATTTAAATAAGTAAATAAATAAAGAACGTCATGTCGGAAATGGACAGCCCGTTGTTTGTTGGGCACCGAGCCCAGAGATAGGCTTTTGCAGCCTTACAACTCTGCAGAATAAGGTTCCATCCTCCACCCTAATAATACCAATCTTCTTATATTATCTATTTTTATTATTATTGCATTTTACTCTTCCAATACTGTTCTTCCTTCTTTACCGCTAATTTCAGCCCCGTTTTGGGGGGTAATATTTACTCCAACATTCATTTTATATTGGAATAAATGAGAAAATCATTCCTACCACAATTGGGATCTAATTAACTTCTTCAATATACAATATCACATTTGTAGGCAAACAAAACAACCTATTCTTCAATGAGTAGTATACTCACTTGATTATATTGCCCTTTGTCTACACTACAAAAATAATACTAATAGCTTATGCAAAGATTTGTATGAAGTATAAGCTCTATCTTGACATAATTTGTTTCCTTACTCGACCAAGATAGCTCCATCAAATTTTTATTAAATAAATTTTTATAATCTATATATACATTATATTATCAAAGTTTCTTATCATTCTTGAAACAATTACAAAGTTAAGAAATCCTTCATATATATACATATATAATTTACTTATCAATATAAAGCTATTACAAGCCAAAAGTCTATAAAAAGGATTTAAGAAAGGACATCAAAATGTATTACAAACAAAGAAAATTAAGGATCTGTTGGATAATCTTCTTGTTTTTGGTTTTTTATTTTTTGATTCTTATTACTTGTTTCTTGATTTTTTAAAATAAGAAATAAGAATATGTTTAATAACTATTTGTGTTTCTTGTTTCAAAGAAAATCAACAAACACAAACAAATTTTGTTTGATTTTTTTAAAAAAATAATAATAATTATTTTATAAAAAATGTGTTATATAATATAAAAAACAGATAAAATATAACTTCAAAACTTAAGTTCAAAACAATAAGAAACCAAAACAAATATATTTGATAACAGTTTTTTGTTTTTTTTGTACATATATATATTTTTGTTTTCTTACAAAATATAACATGTATTAAAATATTTAAAAGGTCATTATCAAAAGCTTACCCGTTCTAATATAAATAAACATTTTATAATGAATCTTAATATGAAATTTAAAACAAATTTAATATGTAATCTCTCACACAAATTTTTTGTCACAAATGACGTGTTAAAAAATATTATGGTTGTAAAATGTTAAAGTAGAATCAAATGTATATTTTAATGAACAAAATTTTCACAATGACAAAACTTTTCGGGATCGAATGTATTAGAAACTGAAATAATAAATAAATAGACATGTTACAATATTTTAAAATCAATTATTATTATTATTATTATTATGATTATTATTATAATCAAAGAAATCAACCTATAATTTTAAAATGTATGACATAGTGGAAAATTTAAAATTTATACAATAAAAAACTGCATAATTAAAAAATTAAAAATTAAAACTGTAAATCAACATACAAAATTAAAATAATTCAAAATTTAAAAATATAAATATTGCAAAAAAAAGAAAGTCCAAAATAGGATTTGAACTTGGGACATTAACAAAATTTGAAATCTGCCCAACGACACCCTTCTTTTTTTTAACTTGAGAAACGTTAGTACCAGCTTTCACAAAAAAAAAAAAAAAAACGAAACTCATGAAACTTAGGTCTCGTTTGATAATCATTTGATTTTTTATTTTTTGTTTTTGAAATTTAAGCTCATGTTTCTTACAATGTGCTCCATCTTTCCTATAATGTATCTAACTTTCCTTAAGAAAACATGTGAATCCTAACCAAATTTCAAAAATAAAATCAAACTTTTGGAAGCCATTTTGTTTTGTTTCCAAATTTTGGTTTGATTTCTACAAATATAGATAAGATGTAGATTTTCATGTAGAAGAAAACATATAGTATGATAGTGTTAGATATTTTATGCATAACATGAATTTTAAGATCTTGAATAACATGATTATTACGAAATGTAATTGAATCTTATTAGGATTAAAAGTATACCTCTTGACATTGTGATTCAAGAACCTTTTGATTCAACACAAGAAATGAGTGTTGATATTGAAGCTTTCTTACAATTGCTTTAATAGAAGAAATTGGTTTTTCCTTCCTTGCCTATAAGCTTGTTTTCAAGCTATCTTAATGCTTCTTTCTCTTTCACTTTCACACATTTGAGATGGACAAGTGTGTTTTTATTTATAGGTAGAGGGAGGATCAATGTTGAACTTCATTTAACATAAGTTTAACTTTACATCAAAATTAACTTAAACAAACATAAATTCAAGAGAAATGAAACTCATTTCTCATAAACAATGAAACTCACAATCTCATAACATATAAATTAAAATACAATTTTCTAATAGACCATCTTAATGGAGAATGAAAGTTTCAATCTTAAATGAAATGAAACTTTTTTCTAAAGATAGTTGTTGTAGGCTTCAATTTAAAAAACAAAATGGTTATCAAACGAAGCCTAATATCAACAGTTTCTCATTTTTCCATCTAATTTGAGATTATTTTTTTTAAATTTTAAAATTTAAACTTATTTTTACTCAAATTTTCTATAATATATTCTATCTTTTTTACATTGTATCCATCTTTCTTTAAAGTATGTGAATGCTAACTAAATTTCAAAAATAAAAATAAATTTTTGGAAGTTACTTTTTTTGTTTCAAAATTTTTATTTGCTTTTTACAAATATAAGTAAGATGTAAATATCTAAGTAAAATACATATTAAAATAGTTGTTGTAGACTTAAAATTTAAAAACAAAAAATAAAATAGTTATCAAACGAGAGTTTCGAAATTAGAAATCACATAAATAAAATTTGTGAACTTAATTAGAATTACACTTGAAAAACTTAAAACCTATAATTTCTATACAGATTTTACCAACATAGCCGTATTTTCAATTTATCCAAAATATTGAAACTCGTTATAAGACATATAAACAAGAAATTATATGCTATCTTTGATGGAGGATATATGCGTTGTCCTATTTCTTTCTAATAATTCATTTGAAATATATATAGAAAATCGTAAATACTACTAAAATGAGAGGAAATTCGTCTTCAATTACAAATTCTCACATCCATATTTAATTATAGCAACTTATTAAAATTATTTTTTATACACTAAAATATTTCAACTTTTATTGTTTTCAATCAATTTTACTTTATTGAAACGATCAATTTTAGTTATTGAAAGCCACCAATTTTACTTGGTTGAAGACATCAATGTTATCAAATTATGATTGAATAAGTTTTTCCTATATTTGATTTTTTTTTTCTTTTAAATTTCGACATCAAATAGTTTGAACGTGCCCATTTTGACACCTTCTTCCCTTTTCTATATTACAAAACATAAACAATTAGACGAATAACTATTCATAATAGATTTATGAAAATAAGCATAAAGTACATAATACATTCTCAATGATGGACATGAATGACCTATTGCATGCTCGATGGTTGTTCGACAATGTCACCTGCACAGTCCAACCTCTTTTAGTTTTCTCCAACCACTGATGGGATTATGATCACTTGTTAGATAGGAATTTCTAATCTTGAATGTTCGTCACTTGCTTGTAGGGACTCATTGGTCATTCGTCTTTAGTCAATTCACTATAACAATGCACTTGTTAAAAATGTACACAAACTGTATCCAGGGTCATTTTCCATGCATGCTAAAATCTTTTCGTGAAATTTTAAAAGAAAACTAAAATTTCATGCAACTAATACCTTTTATTTTGGAATCCCATTAAAAACATTGAAAAGAAAAAATATTTATAAAAATACTAAACAACATGAGTTAATTTCTTTCTTTTTTTTTTAAATTTTAAATACAATCCTAGTGCAGAAGTTAAATGATGACTCGATCCATGGCGCAATCAGCAGATCCTGTCCCTCGACTTGTGTGTCTTCGTCCATGCCTGAAAAAAAAACATTTTAGAAAGGGTAGAGTATTTATAAATAAATATAAATACCCAGTAAGAGGCCTCACTGTTGGGATCACATGCAAACACATGAAACATGAGTTTTACATGACCTCACTATGGGACCTATATCAATCCTTTACATTTCACCTCTATCTTCCCCTCTACCTACTTACTACCGGGATGTGTATCGCTTTCAGACACATGGTTTGATCATTTACATCAAACCCACCAGACGTGCATCGCTTTCATACACCATTGACCTCACCATTCATACACATCGCTTTCATACGTAAGCGTGTGTTGCTTATACACACGCGACGCTAGATGTATCACTTTCATACACCTAAAGCCCTAGACATGCATTGCTTTCATGTCGTCAATAAAATGGAAAAGAAATAAACGGGTATCTATTTCATGACTTTACTCACATGACATTCACATATGCACGAGGTCCCGTATTCATAATGACATAGTAAAACATATTGTAAAGAAAGTCATCAAAAGTCAGTCAAGGTATCATAAGAGTCCTTCATAGCCTTTCTTTTATAATATATGATCATTCACGTAAAACCTCTCATGGTTAACAAAGCAATGTAACCTCTATGCTATATCATGATTTTTTAATTTTTCTAAACACAAATGATCATAGTGAAGCCAATTAAAATTCATAAATAACACAATACATATCATGAATCACATTCATTAAAAAAACAATAACAATAAAACAACGAAGTATGACCAAGCCAGAAGGTTGCTAGTAGTAAAATCTCTTGCCTGACTTTGAGCCTAAACACACAGATTTATCAATTTCTTATAAAGATGCATTATCCGAGAACATATATGCTAGGCTGATAAGAAATCTTGAAGCCAACAATTTCTTGAGTAATCTCAACGTGTATAAGAAATTTGATGGACTAAATCAACTAAGCTGATTTCTCGTCATTTGGAACGCTAATAATTATAACCATAACAAAAGTAGGTTTTCTTGAATTTTGCTAAATTTCACCAGCTTTAGAATTACTTTTTGGCCATAACTCCTATCGTGAGCACTAATTGGAATTCAATCTTGGTTGGGATGAGTTTAAAAGCATCCATTTAATTAACTTCGTGACGAAGAGCCCAGATTGTTCGCCAGTCTTCATCGATATATCATTGACACTGTTAATCCATTTAATTTTTTTTTTTTTACCATTCTCCTGTCTCTCCAATCGATCCATATCATGTTTTTCCCCACTAGGCCACCATCTTTTCCCATATGATCGCTAGCTAGAGGCTTAATCAATATTTCTTCCAAAGGAACTCTTCTTTTCCACTCATTCCCTTTAGTTGTTCCACAAATTCTACCTTTTGATTCTTTTTCAACCTCCTATTTGTTCCAATTTTTATCGCCACTTTTTCCTCCCCTGTATCACATCCAAAAAGACATTTTTAACACTTAATGATAGCTCTTAAATAGAGCATAAATTATGCTAGTTTATTATGCATTTTTCTAAGGTTCAAGGGAAATAATCGAGCTATAAAAGACTTAATGTGAGTAAAACTATTAGAAATCATACGCATTTATCATTTAGCATAACAAAGGTTGAGCATCGCATTTAAGAGTAAAAGAATGAATAACTGTGCTAAATGCGATACAATGTAGGAAATGTGAAACTTAGATGCTGGGGAACAAATCAATGTGAACAGCGAAACACAAACGCAACATGATGCAGTCACGAGGCAGACGCGTTCAAAAAATCTAGACAATAAGAAAAGAATAGAAAAATCAATCAAGCAATCAATTTGGCATCAATCAAGAAATTCCAGCATAAATCAAGGAATCCTGCATTTATGAAGATATTCTAGTTCACCCAAACTTGCTAGCCAAGTAAATTAACTTTATATAGAGCAAGAAAGAAGCTACAGTCGGTGAGCTTGTGGGGGTGGCCAGAACTGGTTGATTGGACATCAGACAATCTTCGTAAACCAGATCTAGTGGTGTTCGTAGGAGCCGATGACAATGAGTCTGCACACTTCACAACAACGCCAATTTCTATATTTTATTTTAATGTTTTATTAGTTAGGAGTAGACTATAGAACTGTTACAACTTTTAGTAATGAGATATCTAAATTTCCCTTATTATTTGTTGTCCATTTCTATGTCAAATTAGATAGGAGCTATGGCGAGAATTCGTATGTAGAATGCATGTTGACATTGTAGGTTGTTAGCTTTTATACTGCTGAAATTTTCATTTTAAGTATGCGTCGATTAGCTATCCACGTATGCTAACCTTAAGTAAACTCAGAAGAAGGAACTAGGGGCAGGTCCAGTATGTTATGTTAGGTTCATTGTGAAATCTCTCGCATGATTTGAGGAGTTAGGGATAACTTTACTATCGCACGCGTCGCCCAGGTTTAGTATGAATAGTTGTTGCTAGGGGTGAACATGGGTTGGGTTGGGTTAGGTTGGAGAGGTTTTCAACCCAACCCAAATTGGTTGGTCATTTTCTCAACCCAACTCAACCCAATTACAGAGACAACCCAACCCAACCCAACTCTTATATTTTCGGGTTGAGTTGGGTTGGGTCATTGGGTTCAATAATAAATTATAATTATGAATATCTTTTATCAAATTAGTCATACATTATACATAAACAAAATCTAATATTCAATCAAGATAATGAAATGAATATAAATATACAATCATCGTTCATATAGAAGATTTCAACTATAAAACATAAAACAAATAGATAATTAAAACAACAAAAATAGGTGACATAATTCTACTTCTATAAAACAAATATATAATTAAAACCAACAAAGATATTTTACATAATTTAACTATATATTATATCATATATATAAATTATAAAGATTTGAAAAAATATTAAAGAATATGGGAAATAAAGAGTCTAACAATAATAATTAAATAAAAAAGAATATACGCATACATAATTATGTTATGAGTAAAAACATATATATTTTTAAACTAAATAATAATTTCGGGTTGGTTGGGTTGGGTTGGGTTAATTTTAGGTCAATTCTTAACCCAACCCAACCCGTTAAATTGGGTTGAGTTAGTACGAGTTAATCGGGTTTCAGGTTGTTTGAACATCCCTAGCTGCTGTAGAAGCCAAGTTAGTCATAAATCATTAAGTGCAAAAAACACTTATTAAGACAGGGAAGCGTGAAATCTAATTACCATTTATGCATATTCAGCATCTTCTACATCTGCAATTTTTGCCTATGCTCATTAGTTTATAGCATATTTAGAGTTGTAGAAAAACTCAAATCAACTATCAAATTCATGCTTTTTATTTACTTGCACAACTCTTAAATTAGTAAAAGTAATTATAGACATCAATCCTTTTGGAAAACGATAAATTATATACTTATCACTTGTTGCATTCTGACCACGTATACTTGCGTGTAGCAATTCTAAAGCCACACTTAGCAATAAGTTAAGCTTAGAATTCATTAATTACGTAGTTATAATCGCATCAGAATGCAAACCATCAAGTTTTTGACGCCGTTATCGGGGGTTGATTATTTAGGATTAGGATTATTAGTTCAAAAGTTGTTTTACACTGACCAAAATGTTGAATACTTGTATTTCAGGGGAACCGAGATTCAAGTCGCGTCAACCAACAAGGAAAGAAGTCTCAACACATTACCAGAAGCAGCAATCATCAAAGATGGCATACAATCACTTTGTGAATCATTTTTGGAGCAATAACAATACCTCGCTGCAAACACGATTTTATCAGCAATTAGACTATGAGAGGAGACCAACACAACAAATTTCTATTCAAAGTATCCTAACTGGGAAAATCAGATGCAGTTTGGGGGAGAGCATAACAGCATTTTCAAGGGCAAATTGATCTATATGGAGGTCGTAACATGGATCATACGAGGGAATTCAAGAGTTATGAAACTAGATACTCGATGTACAATTATGAGCAATCTCCTAGAGATATACATATGGAAGATGAAATGCGGCTAAAACATAAAAATTGGATGAGGGAAAATGAAATCATTTCCACACCCCAAGAACTTAATCGCGAACTTGAATCTGTGCTGGAGGAAACACTCAAGAAAAGCGTAGCAAAAAAAAAAAAGTTATAAAACCAAACGATACATTTCTAATGGCCGAAGCACTTAACGAAGTGGAAGCAGACGAAATCGTCTATGAACTCTCATGGGAAGATTTCAAATTGACATCATGAAAAGGAATGAAAAGACCATAGCTTTAAGGCGCGCAGCAAAAGACGAAGAACAAATGATGCGATATCAGCAACAGGAAGAGGCTTGGGCAAGGTTACCAACCCAACAATTCCAGAAGTTGACAATAAGGAGGTGTTTGGAATATGGGGTAGGAGCATGCATTTAGCGCAGCAGAAGTGTGTGAATAATAAAAAATTCACCATAATTAATCGAATTAATTTTCTTTGATTAATCAAATTAATCTAAATGCAATACCCTAGGTGATTGACATGTTATTGAAAAAAAAATACTTATATTGACTGTCGCCTCTAATCTAATGTGGCGGGTCTTTATGTTGAGTAGGATCGACTATTCCCCATGGAAAAACTTGAACGATCTCCTTCGTTCTTCCAAGCTATGGCTTTTTTGCTATGAGTGCTTGGTGGGAAGCCTTTAAAGAAGAGAGCTAGGAACTTTGTCAGAATAGTCTGACTATGGAGGAGAAAAGAGATCTCAACTTTCATAGAGGTTTTTCAACTTATGAGAAAGGTTACTCTGAAAGTGAGTGGAATGAGAATAAAGGCCTCCAATGCCTCCTATTTATAGTAGAGTGGTGGAGGTTCCAACTTAGAACTTTCCGATGTGGGACAAATCATTATGCATTTTTCCCATTTGATTTTTCCTATTTAATTTTTGAAAATTCCATATATTCCTTTATTTACTTTAATTGATATTTATCCAATAAATTTCAATTCCATAATATATCAAATATATCATAAATAAATAAATATCTAATTAATATATCCATTATATTAATTCTCTACTTTAATAATTATCCAATAATTATTAACCCAATTAATATGGCCAACATATTAATCAATATTCTCCATTTAATAATTACCCAATAATTTTTAAACCACATATTAATTACTGTGATCTCTTAATAAAATAATTAATCAATAATTATTTATAATTAATTTATCAAATAAATTAATTTCTCCTTATTAATATTTATTCAATAAATATTAAATTAATATATCCAGTATATTAATTAGCAATTTTAATAAATTAAACTTTATGCTCCTATTAATTATGTCCCACATGATTAATATGCGAATTTGAACTCTTCAAACTCACTCTCTAATAAAACAGTGTACCATCAAATATAAGCTAGCCCGGGGACCCGTGGACCTATAGGTTGAAAGCTACAACGACCCAGGATTTAATCCCTATTAGTTAACATCAGGCTTATTCCACTAAAGGCCTGTGCTGAAACTCTTTCCCACTATAGGACAAGTTAACGTCCATGGATATAATCAGTCATCTGTCATATGATCATTCACGAGCTTGTTCGTAATTCGCAACTGGGACAAGAAATCCATTCTACCCCTATGATTACATCTATCTCCTTAAATGCCACTGATTCCTCTAATGAACAAGTGTTTATAGTCAACCTATTAATCAATGTCCTCTTGGGCTAATGAGAGGCGAGATCTCTTTGTCCAAGCCCCGAAATCAGTTCTTAAGAGAACAACTTTACATCTTCCTTAAATTTTGGGAAGGTGTGAATTTCTTCTTGTGATGTTGCGTTCCCAGTTACTCACTACGAAAATCCCCAACTTGGGAGGCTTATTGACCCAGCGCTGTTTGGCTGGTCTCACCCATGCACATTAAAGGACGCTTTCATAAAACAGGAGTTCACAACCCACTCAGGATCAAGATCACATTGACATACGATCATCCTTAGTGAAGTAGTTGATACGATTCTATAACGGAATTACTAGATCGATCATAAAACTTC
>JBBMKA010031262.1:0-24392 GCA_037833695.1 Sechiopsis laciniata
TATTTGAAACTTTTTCAAAGTTCAGGGGTATATTTGAAACAAAACTTTAACGGTTTCCATCCAAAGTTAACGGTAAGGGCATTTTTGAAACATTTATTAAAGTTCAGGGGTATTTTTAAAACATTTAGTAAAATTCAGGGATATTTTCGAAACTTTTCAAAGTTTAGGGGCATGTTTGACACAAACCGCATAGTTCAAGGTATATTTGATAATTTAGCCTAAAAAAAACCCTAGGGATAAAATTGAATTTAAAAATAAAGTATTGGGATAAAATAATATTTTAACATATTTCCGGTTGAGTGTACGCAAATGACAGATGTGCATATGCCTGTCGTTTTGCCTCTTGCAGAAGCCACTGGCATTTTAGTCATTTCCTCACCCGGCTTTTTTGCAATTTTGTTTACCACAATCTTCCATAAATCAAAAAATGTTAAATTATCAACAACACCTTTCCACTAGAGAGATTGTATGAAATTTGTCAATGAACTTTGAAAAGACCCTTCGACTTAAAAAAAACAGTTTTAAAAAATTACTTTTTTTTAATGAGGATTTAAAAAAAAACATCTTTCAAGTATGGATAAAACTCATTAAAATTTTGTTTACAAAATGTCTCTCACTTTAAAAGTGTTTAAAAATTATTTTTATGTCAATATTAATTCATTTATCTTTATATTAATTTATAAATTAATAAAGTTTGTATCTTTAGATTCTTAATTTATAAATTATTTTTATGTCAATATTAATTAATTGATTTAATAATTAAAATTAATTTCTTAATATAATTCACTTTCAAAGTTTAAATAAATTAGAGAATTACAAATAAATTCTAAATTTTAGTATTGATCCTCATATAATTATAAACAATCGATTCAAATTTGGAAGCAGGGAAAATTTATTTTTCATCCACATAATTGACATTAAATACAAACATTTAGATTTGATAACATTTTATTTTTATTTTTCATTTTTAGTTTTTTATTTTAAAAAATAAAAATCATAACTATTCTTTGTTTTTTGTTTTTAAAAACTAAAAATTAAAAACAGGTTTGATAACTGTTTTTAATTTTTAAAAATCAAAATTAATTATTTTTAATATTTAATAAAAATAAAATAAATTTTTTTAATAATATTATTGATGTAAAAAACACTAAATTTGCGGGTTCAAACTTTATTTGGTTTATTATTTTTCTAACATTTTTCGAGAAAAAACAAAATTTGGTTTTAAAATTTTTTTTTTTTTTTTTTTTTTTTAAATTTTAGTTTTTTAGATTTTCTTTAAAATTCTAAAAACAACAACTAAAATTAGTTATCAAACAAACTTATTTTTAAAAGTTAAAAAAAAAAACTAAAAACAAAAAACGAAATAGTTATCAAATGAACCTTAAGTTATTCATGCTATAAATCAGCCTCCAACAAAATAATAACAAGTTATCTTTAAATAAGTGAACAAAATTTGTAAAAAAAATAGCTTCAAAAACTTTGTTTTGATTTTTGAAATTTGGTTAGTATTCAAATATTTGAAAATGTGAAACACATGGTAGAAAAGATTAAACACAAAAAATTGAGAAAAAATAAGCTTAAATTTTAAAAAATAAAAAAATAAAATGGTTATTAAATGACGTCTTAAATTTTCAAATCTATCTCAACAATAATTTAATCTTTTTTTTCGAATTTTAATTTTATAAAATCTATTTTATCAAATTGTTACTATGGCATTTCAACTGTTAATAATATTTATATCTCAATAATTCTCGTTGAGAAAAAAAAAACTTAAATAAAAGAAGAATAACTATTTTTGACTTATAATATGTTAATTTTTTTAAAATGTTAAGAACATATTATTTAAATAAAGTTATAGCATTTTTTATTCATAATTTAATAGTTTTTTTTAGTATAAATTGAGAAAAGAGGAATTACAGTAGAGTAGAAATGAATTAATACTGGTTATAATCAATCGCGCCACCAACTCATTTGATTGTTAAGAATATTTTTTTAAAGTCATTTTTTTAACTTTTGTAAAATTAGGAGTTATTTTTTAAACAAAGTTTTAATTGTATTTATTATATATATATTTTTTAGAATGTGTTTTTATCCAAATTTAACCATAAGACATTTTAGAAACATTTTTTATTTTAATTCTGAAAGGTATTTTTGAAATTTGTTACAAATAGTATAGTTATTTTTTATTTTTTATTTTTTTTTGTTGATAATTTAATCTTAAAAAAATGTAAATTACAAGAAGCAATGAATCTCGACCCGGATCTCTCATTCCGGAGAGAGAGATAAAACTGATCCAGAGGTCGAGGTTGAAGACGAAGACGAAGAAGAAGAAAAACCAGACACAAAAATGGCGGTCCATATTTGACACTCAAATCTCAAAGGGAGGTGGTAAAAATTCCTCTTCCTCTCACCAATATCTACCGTCTTCTCCAAATTCCTTTCTCGAAGATCTTCCTCTTTCATCCATGCGGCGAGGCAGGCCCTCAGATCCATTTACAGAACCACCAAAATCGATCATCCAGCCGGAAAATCACCTCAAAGAGATCCGATACAGAGGCGTTCGAAAGCGTCCTTGGGGCCGATACGCCGCCGAGATCAGAGATCCCTGGAAGAAAACTAGGGTTTGGCTCGGTACCTTCGATTCCGCTGAAGATGCCGCTCGTGCGTACGATACCGCCGCTCGGTCCCTCCGTGGGGCCAAGGCCAAAACTAATTTTCCGTTACATCCGTCAACGATCTCGATTCAGCAAATTGTTCCGTTTTACCAATCGCCGCCGGATTTGATCGATTCGAACGGGTTTGGCAAGATTGAGTGTGTTCAGGCGAACAGGCCGACGTCGAGCAGCTTGAGTTCAACTGTTGAGTCGTTCAGTGGACCGCGGATTTCGATGGTTCCATGGCGGCCGGTGCCGCCTGTTTCGCCGGACGACTGCCATAGCGACTGTGATTCTTCGTCCTCCGTCGTTGATGATGATGAGGTTTGTGTTCTTGCTTCTTTCCGTAGAGCTTTGCCGTTTGATCTTAACTTACCGCCTCCTATGGATGTTGTGGATTTAACTGGTGATGATCTTCAAGCTACTGCTTTATGCCTTTGATGATGCTGTTCTTGTTTCATATCATCGTGGTTTGAAATGGTCTCTGTTTTTTTTTTCCACATTTCTTATGTTTTTTTTTTCTATCTTATTTTCTCGGGAAAATCACTGGACTGAATAGATTTCAAATATGGTAGTAAGTTAAAGAGAATTTGCTCGCCCCTCATCCTTTTGTTTGTTGATTTACCCTTACTTTGCTAGACTTTTTAGAATGGGTTGGGCTATAAAATGTTGTCTCTGTATCATTGAAGCTTATTAGCATTGTTTAAGCTTTGCTGTGTTTCTGATCTGGGATTTTTCTTTCTTGATCTGATTCACTTCATCCTTACTACTGTACAAAGATTACCCATCTAATTTAAAGAATCTGCTGTGTTCTAATTGCCATTAGCTTTCTTAATCATATCTAGTTTGAATGCATTGTTTTGTTTGTGATGGTGGTGATTTGATTATGGGCATGTTCTTTATGATTTTACTATTGAAAATGGAGTGCTTTAGGCTATGGGTTTGATTGTTAGGCAGAAGAATGTGGTTCTGTTTGCAAATATTGAATGGGGGAATGGAGGTAATGGAGGTGGGCATTGATTTTTCTGATAGGGTTTTTTGATAAAGAGACATTTATTGCACATGTGATGCTGATTCTTCTTGCCACACCATTTCTGATTCTGATCTGGATGTGCCCTAAACCCTAGAGGCAGGCACCCTTCCCAAGTTCTTCCCCACTTTAGGCAGAGGTCTTAACCAATTGGATTACCTTGCTCAGTTTTCCTCCACAATGGCATGTGCTTGCACATTTCATATTGTCAAAACCCAAATCAGTTAAAATTGTGAGAGAGAAATAAAAAATTGATTCAAAGGGTTTTGCCAATTTCCCCCAAGTTTAATGTTTTGTTGGCATCTTCTAGCTATAAGCCACACCTTCCTTTCCTATGATTGTCATGGTGGGGTTTTTCTTAGTACAACAATGGAAGAATCGAACTTGAGACCTCATGTCAATTATCGATTGGCTCAGCCTGCTTTCGTGTCATGTGGGTTTAAAGTAAGCATAATTATACTAGTCTATGGTGAGGCTGGTTGGCCCATGGTATCATTTCAAGCAATCATCCCTCTTAGCTTTGTGAGCTTTATTCCTTTGAAGCTTTCTTTTTTCTTTTTAAGAAAATGAAATGTTGCATGATAAATAGACTAAATCATTTTGTTATTCTTCTTGATGTTTGGTTATCATAAAATAACTAATAATTGAAGACTGTTTTATGACCTTCAACGAGATATCTTTATTTCTAGTGTTGTTAACTTGTTAGTTCAATTGGGGTGCCCCAATTATTGTTCTAAAATTTTTCACTTTGTAAATAAATAAATAAATTGTGATTTAATAAAAGGAAAATTGAAGTTGAGTGAAAAACTGAACAAAATCTTTGAGATTGATTTGAAAGGAAGGCCCAGCCAACAACTATGATGCAGGTGCTATAATTTTCTTCACTTTTCTTTCTTCCTCGCTTTGAAACACCTTGGGCTACGCAATTATGATACAAACTTCCAACCATAACCCAAGTGAAATTTATGCCATGGTTTGGTTTGTTCTGATTTGTTTTTTTCCATTTGGTTCCTCACTTTTTAAAGTTCCAATTTTAGCCCTGATGTATAATGTATTCTTTTTAATTTTTTTTTTGAAAAGGATGTATAATATATATATTTTTCCTTTTTAAAACTACAATAAGGATTCGAGTTTGTAAAACCAACACCAAGGAGTTCTTAAGCCATTTCATTTCAGCTTTCATATCATCTATTGTTTACTTGAAATATATTAATACTCACCATTAAAGTTCAAACACCATCATGGTTTGCTTGACGAACGAATAAGAGTTACTTATTTTTATATTTGTAAATGTTAAATCAATTTACATGCATTTCAACTATTTTCAAAATTATCTGATTTTATAACACTTGATTGTTAAGAAATTTGGTAGAAAAATAATTTATAAGTAGATAGTTAATATAAATTAAACTTAAAACTTTTTAGTTATTTAATGCCTTTTTAATTCTTTAATGTCATCTAATGATGATTTAGATTAAAAATACGTAAATGAAAAAGGTTACATGAGGACCATCTATTTAACTATTAATTACCTTGTTGTAAATTATTTTGACATCAAATCAAAATGTGTCTAAGTTGACTCAAATGCTTAAATATTTAATGTAGATGTAGAGAAGTCTACTATGCATGCCAACAAGAACAAAGTTTCAACGATATATTATATAATATTTAGTAACTAAGTTTGAGATTTCTTTTCAAAATGGTGCGTTGAATGAAGGTATGGGTAAGCAATGGCGAGGGCTTGGGTGAATGGCCGGTGGTGCTTTCCATCTTTCCTTCAAACCCACACCAATGATTCTTCTCTCTCTTTCTCCATCAATTTTTTTTTTTTTTAAATTTAAATTTAATTTAAATTCCGACTGTTTGGTGGATATCGCCAAATTCGCACCATTCTTCCTATCACCTAACAATATTCTTTTCGTTTAATTTTCTTTTCTTTTTTTAAAATTATTTTATTTTTATGTTGCGGGAAGGGGGTTTCAACTCTCGACTTTGTCGTTTTTCTTTTTATATTTATTTTTAAAATTTTATTAGTATATGATTTATTGTTTTTTTAAACTGTATTTTGGTCTTGGTGGACCTGCCAAAGACTAATATAGTAGTTTGTATGAATGATTCTCATTTTTTTTAAAACCAAACATTTATCAATTAAAAGCCGAAAAAGAGCAGACAAGACTTCTTCCTAATGAGGAGACTAAACGGGGGTTAACAAAACATCAAAGTAATGTGTTTGTTGATAAGCTCTTCATCCAACAACTCACAAAGGGAACACTCAAGGATAGAAAAAACAAACATACAACCCAAAAATAAAATTACAAACACAACGAAAAATGGAGTCCAACAAAGATAAGACTATAAGAAACACAGTCTAAAAGAGGCCCCAAACCTACTTAGATTCAAGAAAACCGACATCATATGCCCTAAACTATAAGCTTCGTTGCGGGCATAAAAATCGACTCTCCATATGACATGTCCTCCAACCTCACACTTGGGGGCATAAAAAACAAAAATATCGAGCAACCACGATTATTCAAATCATACATACGCGTCATGTTGAGCTATCATTTTCTTTAGCTTTGGTTGGATTATAATTTTATAATTTTCGTTGGGTTGGGACGGTTCTTGACTTAGATCAATTTTTTGCTCGTTCAACCAAACTTAACCTTAACTAAGAATAATATTATATATGTGTGTGCATAAGATTAATTAACAAAATATGTTTTTATCATATTGAAGGAAGCATGTATAAACAATATCTGCATCCAGAATTTGAATGGTATCATTTAGTTTTTTTTTAATAGAATCTTGAGTTATGAGATGAGACTTAAAAAGAAAATTTGAGATATATACAATCTGATGACCCAATCAAACTCAATTCGAAAATATATTAGTTAGGTTGGGTTGAGTTGTTTTTCATAAAATTAGAGGAATCATCAGGGAGTGACTCAATTGGTAAAAAAAGGATATTGATGTGCACAAGGTGATCAGTGATCAGTTCAATTCATAATAACCACTTAGATAGAAATTAATTTCCTGCCACATTAATGGATGTGCGCAAAAACTGGCTTAGTCAATCATGGATATGAAAAAAAAAAAATAGAAATCATTCAAACTCAATCTATTATGAACGATGTACCCTCCAACTCACATTAATCAAATCATTCAGCTCAACACAACTCGGCCACCACAATCACCGACATCGATGCCAGAGCTTCCATTCTTATCTTCTCGAGAAGATTATCATATAATTTTAAAGATTAGGGAAGATAAAATCGCTTTTTAGAAAATTTTGTAAATACTTTTAAAACTTAGCTCATTGTTAATTTGAAAAGTATTTGGAGATTTTGTTTTTGGTGATGTCATGTCATTTGATGATGAATCGCTAGAAAAAAAAGTGGTGCCGAAGTTGTAATTTCAATATTGATCTTCATTACTCAAATTAGCAGTAGGAAGTGATGGCATGCCATAAAAAAATGTGATGTTTGAAGTAGAGAAAAAAGAATGATTATATATATATATATAGATTATTAATAATTATTTTTTCATAATTAATATTCACTTTGTCGTTAATTATTCTTCTTGCTGTACGTTTTTTTTTTAATACAATGGATTTGGATTTTAAAAAAAATTATAAATGAGGTTGAGTCATGTTTATATTGATACTTTTTCTTTCTTTTGATATGTAATCTTATTAATTGAAGTGAACAATCAATGTTTATTTATTTTTTTAGTTTCAAAAATTATCATCCAACGCATAAATATATAGTTTCTTTTATAACAATCTTTTCCTAAAGAACCGGTCAATAAATACAATACTCACTAAGAATGAAGTACACATGGAAAATTAGATCCAGCCACTAAGATTTTTTTTTTTTTTTTTTTTTTGGAGTACATATTGAAGAAAGGGAGACAAATACGAAATTCTTGGGATCGATGCTGTAACGTTGGTGTTGAACTGGTTTACAATAAAATCATTGTGTCACTAACTCATTCAATATTAAAAATTATTTCTTAATAATACTAATAACTTCTAAAGAATTCGATAAAGGAATTATCTCCAAAAAAAAAAAAAAAGAATTTGATAAAGGAAGAGAGTGAATCTCACATCCTACCTGAGTTAAGAAGCAATTATCTGATTGCTTGGCCTTCAAAAACTTTTATGGAAGACATTCTAGTCAAACTCCTAGATATACAATTTTTCATACACATTCAATAACTTACAATTAATTTATATATTGACCCAAAGGTTTGGTGACAGTAATATTTTAATTCTTTGATGGAATTCAATTCAATACCACAATCATAAATTTGATAATCAAAATTACTATTTGGCTTCATTTATACTAGATAATATATGAAACAAAAACATTATAAATATTAAGTTATTTATGAAAAATATATATATTTTTTGGTTAATAAATTAAATCAAAGATGATACAAAAAATTGAAAAATGAATCAAATTCTGAATGAAGTCAAAAAATTGAAAAATGAAAATTGATCTAAAGATTTTATTTTGGATCCAAATTTTAAAAATCGAAGATATTGGTTCGATGGTAAATTTAGCACTTAACCAATAAAAACCAAATGAAAATTAGTCTAATGTTTGAAGCCTATAATTTGACTATCCAATATAGTGTTGTAAATATATTTTTGGTTTTATTAAATACATATATATGGTATACATCCACAAATACCCTAATATAGAGAACTTCATTTAATGGGCTAAGTTTCTAATTGGCCCTAATTTTCGACAAATTTCAACTATTGACGGACCGATCATCTGATTCATCCACGAAGGGGAATTGGATTCTTGACGAGGAAAAGAAAAGCATCGGCGGATCGAAGTCTTAGGCGGAAATCTGAACCACGACTGGCTAGAATGCACCATGCAGAGATTTAAGGCCTCTGGAACTTCGATCATAGGCTCGATTGCAGTTCCTAGGTTGAAGAGGAAGGCTCTAAATTCATGGACGGCCGTTCAGGATACTTTCTATTCCACCAAGGTGATTCAATTTTTGGATTTTTCAGTTTGATTTTGATTTCGATTTTGTTTGAAGATTATAGAAGTTCGATGTTTTGTATGATCAAAGCTTTCAACGATTTTTGCTTTCATGCGCCGTTTTCTGTTTTTAGCGCATCTTGTTTTCATTGTCGTTTTGGTCTTGCGTGTTCTTAGGATGTATTTGAAAGGCACAGGGTGGTTTTTACAGTCGGCACTTCTATTGCATCTGTTGCAACTGCCTGGATTGGTGAGTGCTTTGAATTTTTCATTTCCCTTGTTGTTTTTCCTTAAATTCTACACTTGATTGTCCTTATACTGTTAAACAACCAATTGGTCTAAGAGGCTAAAAATGTTAGATTACGATGAATTTGATCTTTTCAGTCTATACTTTTTTGTTAATTAGTTGTTGGGCTATGATATTTTAGCTTTTACTCCCTATCTAAGAAGTAACCCAACCATCAACCATCATGGAGTGACTTAGTGGTCAAATCCTCTCCCGAACAAGCAACGGCCGAGTTGATTAGGAACTAAGACGTGAAGGGTCCAACCCATGATGACCACCTACCTAAGAATTAATTTCCTATGAATTTTCTCAATGTTCAGTAACAATAGTCGAGGTGTACGCAAGCTAGTCCGGATAGTCATATATAAGAAGTAACCCTATTTGCACTAAAAATTGTAATGGATACATGTTAAATTTTGTCAAACACTGTCTCAGCTCACATTCTACTACACAACCAAGTAAAATGAATAAGGAGTGGTATCGTTAGTTGAAGATTTATTCTTATGTGTATGAGATATTACGACAAGATATTAAGTAATTTCATTCATCAATGAAATTGTTTCTTATCCAAAAAAAGATATCTTCTGATGAGTGTGAAATATAATGATAAGCTATTTGGTTTTGTGTCTTGGATTCAATGAATTGTGTGTTGATTGTATGCTTAAGAGTTTACCAGAAGTTAAGATTGCATTGATTCTGCTCCAGGGTACACTTTACGCCACTATCATGTCGTCCAAGTTGACAGAAGACTTGAATCTATTGAGGAAGCTGTAAGCATTCTTGTGTCGACCTGTTGATTTTTTTTTTTTAATGTAGTCCAACCATAATTGCATAGCCATCACAGTGCATTTTTGAAGATATTTTCTCTTTTGTTTCAAGGAAGTTAATAGCATCACTTTTTTCATCCATTTCTTCCCCCAGTATATGCATGGTCAAGGTCTGTTTTAAGTACTAAAAATTTGAGAAAGAGATTCAAACCCCAATCCAACATATGCAAAATACAAAACTCAAAGGATTTGTGTGTTCGTGCTGCTAGTTCTGTCCTTGTTTTTTGTTTTTGTTTTTTTTTTCTTTTTTTGCATATGAATGTGCCTGTTATGCCATTTCTCTATACTGATAGTGATTGGATTCACATTATTCATTTTTTGTTTTGTGGCAGCTGAGTAAAAAGCATCAACTTCATCATTCTGAACTTTCAAAGGTTGTGAATCCAGGAAATATCAGTACTCCTGCTTGCTTTGCGACTGCTGGAACTACTTTGATTCTTGGGTCTGATTCTGCTTGCTAATTTCTTTTTATGATGCGATTGTGTTCATTTTCGTGTGGACTTTTAAACTCTTTGGGTCTCATAGTTTCATTGTTTGGGGCTAATAAAATGCAGAAAACTAAGTCTATCCTCCCAGTGATGAGATGTTTCTCCACTTTTGTGACAAAATGTCACTTACTCTCTCTTTCATTTGCCCTGATAAAGGATAACTTCAGTCAAGCTCAAGTGACGTGATATGTGACCTGACCTAAAGTTCACGAGTTTAAATATCCCCCATCCAAGATGTTAAATTCAAAAAGCATTTTTGTACTTAAAAAACTTATGTGATTCGTTCCATAAACCTTTCTTTTCCTTCCTTTAATGGATTAAGAGACACCGTGTTTTCTATGTTGCATTACTTAGTAGCTCCATCATCGAATTTTGAACTTCAATACACTACTATCTGAACTTATATCATCCAACTCCATTCCTTAAACTTATCATTACACAGTGTCTTCTTTAAACTTATCATTACACAGTGTCGATCTTGCAGATATTGCTTAGGATGGCGAGGCGGGAAACATTATGCAAACAAGCAAATTAGAAGAGAGCAGCTGAAGTTGTTGGGGGAGGTAAAACCTAGATGGCAATTGCTCAAAAGGCTAAATCCTAAAGGGCTGAACTTTCCATTTAGAAGATCATCAGGCAAAGCTGGGATACAAGAAAGTGGCAGCCAAACACGGAACAAAACTTCAAAAGATGCTGCAGCTCAAGAACATAAGGAGTCAGTCACCAGTCCCAAGCAATAACATCACGAGGAACTTTTGCGTTTGTCACCATAATCAGGGAGCTAACTCTGTAAGGCCTCATTCGTCTTGTTAAGTTAAAATACAAAGAAATGAGAATTTTCTTTTTCTATACTTTACACCATAGTTTGGAAACTATCCACACTATAAGTTTTCTCATAGATACCAAAAAAAAAAAAAAAAATCATTAGTCACAATTTTGAGATTTTGGAAGGAGGCTCTTGGCACGTGTGTCGAATTTTTGTATTGAATTTGTCCCAACGGGTAGCGATTCTTACCCTGATTTTGAGGGAGGATGGAGGATGGTGAATATATTTTCACCTTTATTCTTTAACTCTATCCTTGCTCCCTATTTTGTTTCAACTTTTCAAATTATACAATAGTGTTGATATTTATCACTATTTGGTTAACCTTGGTATTTTAACTGTGCTGTCAATAAAATATAGTGAAGGATCTACATTTTGTTTATTTAATTCCATGAAAATTTGTCTTCCACGTTTAAAAAGAATTACAAAAAAATTCCAGCTCAAACATCATATAATGAATATACTCGGCAAAATCATGGAAGTTGTTGGGCAAACTTGTCAAATCACAAAACTTGTCGTAGGTTTTGAGCCTTATTTATCATAAATCAATTCCAACCAATTATATTTTTATCATTCTTGTGAAAATATAAAAACTAGGCCAGTGAAGGTGATGAGTTTATTTTCTGATCATCACTTACCTAAAATGATGTGTGCACAAATTGGCAACTAAGCTATGAATTCAATTTATGGTGAAAATCCACTTAAAAATTAATTTTTTTATCAATTTGTTTATATCTAAATGTTGAAGGATCATACAATATATTTCATGAAAATAATTGAAGTATACATAAGTTGATTCGAACATTCATGATATCATAAAAAAAACAAAAATTAGTTGACATTTTCAAATTTCCAACTTAAAAAATATATATATCTAGATGTTTCAAAATCAATGCTACACAGTGCTCGAAAACATGTCGGATTTTTTATTTTTTAATTTTTAAAGGATATAATTTTTTGAATTCTTTTAAGCATAGAGTAGAGCTCTACTGACATCTTTTACAATTTAATAATTATGAGGTTGTAGATTTGAATCCTCATTCTTCCATTATTGTTGTATAAAAAAAAAGTTTATATCCAAATATATATAGTATTCAATTTTTATAATATTAAATTTAAACTAATGATCAATTTTTTTAGTAAATAGAGTTACAATATATTTTTATTTAACTTTAATGTATTTGTTTGTAATTTTTTTAATCATGGTATTTGGTGTCAACACAAGAGTTCATGGCTTTGTTTTTTTTTTTTTTAGGAGTTCATGGCCAGAATTTGAGGTGATAGAATATATATACCTTTTTCATTTCTGAAGTTTTTTTTTTTTTTGTTGAGTACTTTTCATCTCTAAAGTTAAATATAACCAAAATTAGCTATACGATTTTTTTTTTTTTAAAAAAAAAACAAATAGCATGAACAAATTTTTTTTTTGAGCTACTACCCTTTGTTGGCAAAAACAAAAACTTAGTTTAATATCAATTGAACAAAAAAAAAAAAAAAAGTTTATGATCATATGGTCTCAAGTATTCTCTCATACCAGTTGAGTTATTATTTTTATTGGCACCTAAACACGATCTACTGCTAATGAATGGATTTAAAATGATGTCTTAACCGAAAAATTATTTAGTTATTTGTATTGCCTTTTCTTTCTACAATACTAAGAATTCTTTCACTAAAAACAAGCTTATAGAGATAAGAAAGAAATCATGAATCAAGACATTTATGGCGATAAATAAAGCATGATTAACATTGATTAATGTAATAAATATCAAACTCAATTCCCACGTACAATACAATATGAAATTTCACATCTCACATTTATTGTATCGGCGATGGCGATCGCTTGAAATCGACCTGCAGCAGAAAAAAGTGATGAACATTCTTGTTAGACGGTAGAATCTTGTCAGCGACGAAGGCTAAGCTTAATGTTAATTCGACAATGGAAAACGACGTGTCGGCCCCACCTCGATCAATGGCTTCTAATGGGCGTAAACGGATAGCAATTCATATGATTGCTCGATTTCTGTTTGTATCTGCTCTTGTTCGCCATCCATATAAAGTTTCAAAATCCCTCTTTCGCACCATGAATCAAAATGAACTCGCCCAATCTCTTCAATTCGATTGTTCTTTTACTTTTTTCATGTGGGTTTTTAGTTGGATTCATAATTGTTTCTGCATTGGAACCTGGGTCTGTTGATGGTATCTGTAAATCGTTAGTGGAGCCTCATAACTATACTTGTGAAGAACACCTTGTAATATATATATATATATATATATAGCTCTTGTTCTTGTTCTTGTTGTTCTTTATATTTGGCTTTATTTATAGAATGATCTTACATTTGGGTTTTTCAGGTTGTTACAAATGATGGGTTTATGCTCAGTATGCAGAGGATTCCATCTGGACGGACGAGTTTAGCCAATGGGCTTCCAGTTCTGCTACAGCATGGTCTTCTAGTGGTTGGTTAATTTTGGTTTTGGTGTCTTTGAACTGAGTGTTGAGATGTCTTTTCAACTATGTTGGGCTAGGATTACTTAGTTTGTTTGGCGTCTCTCTGCCCGGTCAACAAGAAAAGATATCGTGTTGAGGATCCCACATTAAAAAGTGAGGAGACCTCGGAAAAATTTATAAGATAAGTGGGTTACTCATCTCATCATCGTTTGGTTTTGAAATGGATGTTCATACTATCTAACATGGTATTAGAGTTATTAAACTCAAATAGATATTCGGGCAAATAAAATTGAAATTAGGATCTGATTCAAGATTGGTGAACCAAAAGAGGCACCATTTTGGAAGGGCATATCGAGGATCCTTCGTTGGAAAGTGAAGAGTTTTTTTTTTGTAGATTTTATGAGAGGCGGATTATATAAAATCTCTTAAAATCCTAACCTCCGTTTGACCAAGTATTTTATATTTTTATCTCCTTAATTTAAGAGTTCTCTCTGCCCGTGGACTTTGGTAACATGACCACATAAATCACTATGTTCTTTGTCTCATGTTTTCTTTAATTTCTTGATTGTTATTTCGAGATTATGATAACTTTATAGATTGTTTTATGTTAGTTGATATAATTAAATTTATTCCAACCCAAAAGTTTAATTTTTTGGGTTGATTAGTGGTTTAACATAATTCGACATGGTATCAGAGCAAGAGGTCTTGAGTTTGAATCTCTGCCAAGTTTTCCTCCCATTTAAAATTGAATTTCACTTGTAGGGCATTTATCAAATTTCTAAACCCACAAGTGAAGGGGAGTGTGGTTGATAGAATTAAATTTACCCCAACCCACAAGCTTTTTGAGTTGATTGATGGTTTAACGTAATTCAATATGTTTGTGATGGGTAGGATGCGGGGACATGGTTGTTGCTTCCTCCAGAAAGTTCTTTAGCATTCGTTTTAGCAGATCAAGGATTTGATGTGTGGCTTCCCAACACCCGTGGAACTAAATTTAGCCAAAGACATACATCGCTTGGTCCTAATGATCCTGTAAATTGCTTGTTTCTCTTGTTCTCAGTTTCATTTGTTTGTAGCTGAATATGAACATTGTTATTTAGGGCTTCTGGGATTGGTCATGGGATGAATTGGTAGCTTTTGATCTGCCTGCCACTCTCCAATATGTTCATGATCATACTGGGCAGAAGATGCACTATGTTGGACACTCATTGGTTAGTTTTAGTGTTGCATTTTCTTGCATCTTTATTGACTTGTGAATGTTTCTTTTATCAGTTACTGAGATGGGGAAGTATTTGATTTGAAGGGAACATTGATTGCCCTTGCTGCATTTTCTAAACACAAATTGTTAGACATGTTGAGGTCAGCTGCTTTGATTTGTCCAATTGCCCATTTGGGTAAAGTAACCTCCCCAATTGCCAAAAATGCTGCAGATGACTTTCTTGGTGAGGTAGATTATTCGCTCCTACCGTCTACTCGCGTTATTGTTGAATTAAGCCATGTTGCCGATTCGTTTTATCGTGTCGTAACAGGTTTTCTTCTGGTTGGGTATCAATGAGTTTGATCCAAGTGGGTAAATATGCAACCATTTCTCTTTCTCCTCTGTAAAGGAAACCATTAGATCAGTGAAGCAATTAGTTCATTTAGTTTTGTTTTGCACTTTTCTCTTGTTTGATGATTTATATGGGCAAGAGATGTCTACTTACTTTGAATGAACAAATAGGAAGGGTGGAATTCAACTTCTTGTTGAAGTTTGTGCAATACCAGGTGTGGATTGTATCAACTTATTGACTTCTCTCACAGGTTGGAATATTATTTAGTTCATTATTTTATTTCCTAACCTTACTCTTAGAGAAAGAATGCTTGCTTGACTTGGATCAGATATGTTCCTTTTGTTACAATTATAGGTCAGAACTGCTGCCTCAATCCCTCTGTCTCACAAATTTTTCTAACCCATGAGCCTCAACCAACGGCAACAAAGAACATGATTAATCTGTCTCAGAGTAAGGTTTAAGCTTGTTATTAGAAAAATGATGACTGATAAATAGAGTCTAAACAACCGTGACGGGTAGCCTAGTGGTCAAAAGGGTCTGAAGAAACCGAAAGGTGATGGATTCAATCTATGATGACCACTTATCTAGTAATTAATTTTCTAAAAGTTTCTTTGACATCCAAATATTATGGGGTACCTAGAATGAATAGTCAAGGTGCGCATAACCTGATCCAGACACTCATGGATATAAAATAAATAAATAAATCCAGACTAAACACTTTATGAATATGTAATGTGGGTTTGAGTATATTTGAATGTGATTGCTGTTTCAAGTTTAAAACTCGAAAAGTATACAAATAACTGCAAAATTTATGGTGTCTAAATGTTGTTTTTGGGATTATGGGCAGTGGTCAGAAGTGGAACCATAGCAATGTACGACTATGTTGACGTGATTGAAAACATAAACCACTATGGGCAACCAACTCCTCCAGAGTACAATATGACAAGCATTCCTAATGACTTCCCTCTCTTTCTTAGCTATGGAGGGGCCGATGCCTTGTCCGATGTCGATGACGTACAACTCTTGTTGGATAACCTCAAAGATCACGACGGAGATAAGCTCGTAGTTCAGTTTAGAGAAGATTATGCTCATGCAGATTTTGTCATGGGAGAAAATGCTAAGCAAGTTGTGTATGATCCTTTGATTGCTTTCTTTAAGCTTCAATGAACAAACTAATGTTATGTGAATATCATGTCTATACTCAAATATCTAAGTGCATCTGGTCGTTGGTGTCGATGAACTTGTAGAACGGTGACTGGTAGGAAATATTGCGATGGACGACCGAGGTTATGGGTGGTTTTTACATTTTCTGAAACTTTTCATACAATGTAACTATAGAAAGAATGATGAAAAAGAAGAAAAATAACTCTTACACCAATAATTTGTGAATGGATTTTTTGTGCTAGTGTGGCTTTTATTCACCCCATACAGCCTTATGTTCAGCCTTGATTTTCAGCTTTGAGATTTAGTTATATTTGAAACCGATAACGAATGTCGTTTCCTTCTCTACGATTCGGCACAAAAGCGGAGCCAAAACGGTGATGTTTAAACAAGATTTCTGCTAAACCAGATACTATATCATAGAAAATACAAGAGTTAAAACACCAGCCTCATTCATTCATAAAGAAACTGACCATTGTCTCTCAAAGATAGATGTTTGGCCTGAGATTGAAGTGACCCTGTGCTGCAAGATGAGCTGCTACTAAAGGATCATGATCGACCTCGTTGCTAACAGCAACGTAACACCTTTTCCTCTTCGATGGCAGGTAGAGCTCTTCACAGAAAATGGCACACGGACGCGAAGCCGAAGCCGAAGTCTTCTGTTCGTGTTTCTTACCGTGTGAGGACACCAACATTTTCTTCAGCTTCCTGAAACATTTCACAACCTTCTTCATCCTCACTGAGCTGGATGGTTGGTTGGTTTGGTTGTAACTCTTATATAAGGTGTGCCAACCACGCTGAATCACATACAATTTTTTCGTTTTGATAGGATCCAAGATCTAGAACTAGAATATTGTATTGAAATATAGAAATGTAAAGAATAAAAGAAATACAAACTAACCAAAATGTTGATTGGAACTCAGAACCTTCCTCTCTAGAGAATACTCTCTTGAGTTCGAATGACTTCACTCAATATTTGCAATACAATTCATTACACATCTCCTCCTATTTATAACCACTCTCCAACTAACTTTCTAACCAATTGCTAATATACCCTCATATTATTCTTAATTCTTCTAAGGCCAATTTTATCATGTTTTTGTTTATTTCATAGAATTCTCAAGTGTGCTTTTATGTATGCTTCTAAGTAGTTACTTCATGCAGGAAGGATAAAGCACCAAATAGGTTTGTCCTTTTGTTGCTTTAGAACCTCAGAGCTTGTGTTGGATGGAACTTGGAGAGTACTTTATGAAACTTATGAATTAAGTTTTGGATTGCTTGAGCTTCTTAAAGTTAAAAAATTATATATTTATAAACATTTAATTGAAGTAATTTGGGAATCTTTTGAACTGGACAATTAGTTACTTGAATATAAAAGAATCCATTTAAACAAAAACTTTTGAAATCTCTAGCCTTTTAATTTATTATTTAGAAATGAATAACAATCTCCCCTCCATCCAAACATGTACAAAGTTTTGAATGAAATTTTTATTTGGTTCATATGTTTTAAAAACAAACTATTTTATCAGTGATATTTTACTAATGGGATAATAAAACCATTTTCTTAATAAAAATAAAAACTTTACTAACATAATAAAATGTTGACTAAAATGATGATGAGATTAATTCTAAATTTCAATAAATTGATTGTGATTATTTTGTATTGATAGTGAATTTGTTTTTAAAGAAAACTAAGTAAAAAAGAAAATTCCAAAGATACACATCCCAGAACTAAAAATATTTGCTCTAAAATAGAGGGCCAAATATAAATTTCACTCAAAACTAAAATAAAAAATTTCCCAAAAATTAATAAATCGTAACATTAAAAAAAGAAAAGGAAAAAGAAAAACATTTTTATTCCCAAGTTTGGGATGTAGTTTTAATTTAGTCCCTAAATTTAAAAATTGAACACTTTTATCCATTTCAATAATCCTCACTTTTAATCTTTATGTGATTTTTTAGTTTACGTTTATATTTATTTTCTTTTAAAAAATAAATTTATATGAAAATGAAATAATTATTTTATCAATATATTGAAATTTAAAATTAATATAATCATCATTTTAGTCAACATTACCTTATGTAATTAACTATTTTATTATTACAAAGACTGAAAGTGAATATTATTAAAATGACATCAATAAAAATGATCAATTTTGAAATATAGACCTCAAATTAAAATTTGATTTTGAACTTATGAACTAAAAAGATATTTTTCCAAAAAGAAATTTTTTTATACGGAGAAAACTCTAGCATCATATATGATTATCATGGTAAAGTTTAAAAATTGTTAAAAAACTCACTATCATTACCTATTGAAATTCAAACATTTATAAAATAGGATTGAGTTCCAAATTTTGCTGTTATCCATTTAACTTGATATTTTATTTTTTATTTGATCGAACTTGTGTTCAAAGAACCAAACTGAAATTCAGTTCATTTTCTTAACCATCAAACTCAGATGACAAAAATAATAATAAAAAAAAAACATTGTTTTTGTCTTCATGAAAAATCCCGTTAAAAAAAATAGTAAATGGGAAGAGAGCGAAATCAACTACGCCGGGTGATGCAAAGGCAACCATAACAGCCTATCAAATCATTACACGTAAATACAAACTGCTGCCTTGGAGATTTTGGAAACGACAGTATGACGTGTAAGCTTCTCATTGGCCATCACACGTAACACTTCACAAAACCCGAAGGAAAAAAAAGAAAAAGAAAAAACGAGTTCTTAAACAATTCTGGAGGGTTTATCCGTCTCAGCGCGCGTGTTCATCGAGAGCTTTCTGCTTGATCCAGAAAAAAACAGCGAATGAGAATGAGAATTAATCGATCGCCGATTTTGAATCTTTTTGTTTTGATCTTCTTCCTTGGTTTCGATTTCAGCCACGCACTTTATGGATCATCATCTCCAGTTCTTCAACTAACTCCTTCCAACTTCAAGTCCAAGGTCTGTTTCGATTTTGAATCTTTTTTTTTCTTTGTATTACTGAACTGTATTGTATCTAGCATTTTTGTTTTTATTGCTTCTGAATTCCTTTTAATGGAGGAATCGCACTTGGAGATTCGGATTCCTCTATGGATCTCTTTTTAATTTTTGAAATTTTCAAACGACTGTTGTTTTTACTTTTTGATCGAGTCCAATTATCTGGAGTATTTCGTCATTTTTGGCTACTTTCAGGTATTGCGCGATCTCGCCGTTTTTTGAGTTAAATGAATTCTTAAGTTGCAATCTTTGATATGATATGGTTTGAAATTGGATGCGAGTGGTATTTGTTGGTGTTGTACAATGAGAAGATGAGGAGTCGAGTTACTCCCTTACTACAAATTGATTTTGAGTTTGAATCTCATATTATTTAACATGGTATCAAAGCTCCATGTGGGTATTGGTTTACCCAAATTTCGATCCAACCCAAATGCTTAAGTGAGTGATTTGAACCCCACTCAAGCGAACATAAGCTTAGACGGGCATTTGATCCCCAAATTCGGATCCAACCCATGCGAGTAAGCCAAAGCAGGTATTTCGGTTTACAAATTCAGATCTAATTCAAGATGATCTTCCCTATATGACACCAGGGAGCATGGTGGAGATACTCACATTGTGGCCTCTTTCCCACATTGAAAAGATGAGAAGTCTTCAACATCTTTATAAGAGATATGAGTTACTCCCCTTACTACCATAGAAGTCATATTATCTAATAGTATTTGTGAAGATATGGTTTTCATGTAATCTGTGTAGCGATCTATTTCCATGGTTTGGTCTATCCAGTTATTGTTTATTTTACTTTCTTTGTCTCACCTCGTTTCCGATGTCATAATTGTGGAATTTTCGTTCTGTTTCTAAAGTTATATGGTCTGTATTTTAGTATTTGAACTTTTTTAGTGTAAATTTTGCTGTGTGATAGGTTTTGAACTCAAATGGCATCGTTCTAGTAGAGTTTTTTGCACCTTGGTGCGGTCATTGTAAAGCCCTCACGCCTGTATGGGAGAAGGCAGCTACTGTATTGAAAGGAGTTGCCACGGTTGCCGCTCTTGATGCTGATGCGCACCAGTCACTTGCTCAGGTATCTTTTTTCATAATGTCATCAATGCCATTTAGTAGTAATTTCAAAATCTGTTTTGTATTTCATAGTTAGCTCGTTCTTTTGTTTGTTTCACTTACATCTAGCAACTTCCAAGTTCCATCACATATATGCAATAGTTAATTATTCTTCAAAAGTAACCATCACAGAGTGCAGTGGTCAAGAGGGCCTTGAAGAGTTAAGTGGTGATGGGTTCAATTCAATGGTGACCAACCTACCTAAGAATTAATTTCCTATGGGTTTTCTTAATATTCAATTATTGTAGGATCTGACAGTATGTCATGTGACATTAATTGAGGTGAGCACAAGCAAGCAGGCCCAGACAGTCATGGATATAAAAAAAAATATTCTTCAAAGGTCCAACCTACTAAAATATCTGTAATTGAATGTCGGTTGTCACTTCTTTTAAGTGGAAACAATAGCTCTCACTGTCATTGTTTGGGGTTGATGGAGTTTGATGCCTTAGTTTTATTTTACTTAACCAGTTCTGTCTTTCCGTATCCATGGCTTTCCTGGATAGAGGAAAAGACAAAGAGAAGGCGTAAAAGATAGATGCTGCATTTTCCTTTGAATTTTTGGGGAATCTTTCATGTTCTATTAATGTGCAAACGGTTAAGTTTTGACGTATTTTTTGATCCATGGGAAAGAATGGCTGCTTAAATTTTAAGTGGTTATTTCGTGTATCATTGTGTATCTTCTCTTTCTTGAATGACATCCTTGCATTGATGTTTTAAATCTTAGGAAGAATTCGGATATGGCAATTGATAAACTTAAGTTAGGATTATCTTCTCCACTCAAGGAACGATATGTTACTTTCATTTCTTTTCATCCCAATTTCTTCCAATTATGAAACCCGTTTTGTTTACTATACTTTCCCGAGTTTCCTTATATTCGGTGTGTTTCTGTTCATTTCTACAGGAATATGGCATTAAGGGATTTCCAACCATAAAAGTCTTTGTGCCTGGAAAGCCTCCAGTAGATTACCAAGGAGCCCGTGATGTTAAACCCATAGCGGAATTTGCTCTGCAACAGGTTTGCATCTAAACAAGTTGGGAGGACGTTCATTTACTTTCTTTTCTTCTTTTTCTTGTTTTTGGCTTTGTCATTAGCTCGAACATCGTCCACATCCTTTGATCTTGTCGTGCAATTGTGAAAATACGTGTATTGTTCATACCTGAGACATCCATTTGATACATTGCATTCATTATCTTCTTCTCAGGTAAAGGCTCTTTTAAAGGAACGTCTAAGTGGAAAAGCAACAGGAGGAGGGTCAAATGAGAAACCAGAACCTAATGCTTCAGAAGAATTGAATTCTCGCAACTTTGATGAGTTAGTGATAAAAAGTAAAGATCTCTGGATTGTTGAGTTCTTTGCTCCTTGGTAAGTATTTATCATTTTCAGAGCTTTGATTATACCCTTTCTTTTTTCCAGAATGATAATTCTTTCTTTCTTTTCCAATTAATCTCTCATTTTCAAGGTGTGGACACTGTAAACGATTGGCTCCAGAATGGAAAAAGGCTGCTAATAGTTTGAAGGGGAAGGTGAAATTGGGTCATGTAGATTGTGATGCTGAGAAGGTTAGACAAAATTCAGCTCTTACATATTTGAGCAAAACTTAATTGAATCTGTCATATGCATATCGAGTCCGTCTTACTATACTGATGATTAATTTGAGGTATCTAATCGGCAATGGGATTTCCAGTCTCTAATGAGCAGGTTTAGTGTTCAAGGATTCCCCACCATCTTGGTATTTGGTGCTGACAAGGACAGTCCAATTCCTTATGAGGGGGCAAGAACCGCGGCCGCAATCGAATCGTTTTCTTTAGAGCAGCTAGAGACAAATGTTGAACCCCCAGAAGTCACGGAGCTGACTGGTCCTGTAAGCTCCTTGCATTATATATGTTAATTGGTTTCTGAAGTATTTTATTATACTCGTGGGAGTATGTATCTTATTATCTCATTCCTATAGAACGTCATGGAAGAGAAATGTGCATCGGCTGCCATATGTTTTGTTGCTTTCCTGCCTGACATATTGGATACCAAGGCCGAAGGAAGGAACAAGTACCTCAAGCAATTGTTATCAGTTGCAGAGAAGTTCAGAAGAAGCCCCTACAGGCAAGTATACAAGGACACACTCCAATCATTACCAGATTCGATAGGATCTAGAATAAGGGTATAATGGTAAATAATGAGGAAATTTGTTAGGGATTTTGATTATAAATAGTGGGTGGGTGGATGACTGAAGAAGGTATGCAATATTTTGGTAAATGGTTTAGAACTTGAGAGAGGTTTTCAAGGTGGGGAGGTCGAAGTTCCTCTAAACCTTGGTTATCTTGTATTTCTTTACCTTTTCTATCTAAGTTAAAGTTTTAATATTAATGGTATAAACACTTCTAGAAAGAGACACTATAAGAATCTGAATTTGTACATTACTCTGCAGCTATGTTTGGGCAGCATCCGGTAAGCAACCAGATCTTGAAAAGCATGTCGGAGTCGGTGGATATGGATACCCCGCATTGGTAGCTTTGAACGTGAAGAAAGGAGCATATGCTCCCCTAAAGAGCGCATTTGAGCTCGAACATATAATGTAAGTCATAACTTTACATCCCTTCCAAAACCCCATGTACAAAAGATGGCTAATGAAATGATGATTGTTTCTTATACACAGTGAGTTTGTGAAAGAAGCTGGCCGTGGAGGAAAAGGCAATTTGCCCCTTGAGAGCTCGCCTGAGATCGTGAAGACGGAGCCATGGGACGGTAAAGACGGGGAAGTAATCGAAGAGGACGAGTTCTCACTTGAAGAGCTTATGGGAGGTGAAGATGACAATTTAACGAAGGATGAGTTATGAACAAATCCAATGCAGCTATAGTCAGTAGAGAAGACGCCTGAGTTAAGATTAATGATTTTTGAGGTTAGTGGGACAGTTTGCTGTTCATGTTCTTAAAAGTTGAAATTAAAAAACGTTTATTTCATAATTGAGGGTGTTTATTTATCACTTTCTTATGCTTTCTTTATCCTTTTCTTCCCACTGATCTCTGATAAAAGCTTTACTGCTGCGACCATGATTGACCGTTCACAAGAAAAGAAATAAGAATTCATACAACACAACAACAATCATATTGCAAGATTTCAAGCTGACGTGGAAAGAAAGATTGCCCTTTTGAGGGACTGACTCTCTAATATCAATATCAATATCAATAATAATACTATTGAACTCGATGCTTGAACCATGCTAGCTTTGACTAATAATTCCAGATAGAATGTGTATCTTTGCAAATATTTTTTAAAAACCATATTTATTTTCAAACATTTTAATCATTTTAAATCCAAACATGATTTTTATATCAACTGATTTTGAATCACTAAAGCGTTCATAAGTGATCATATATATATATATATTGAATTTTTAATTTGATTTTTATCCATTTCAAAATCATCCTGAAATATAATATTTCACATGTAGAGGTGTTCATAATCAATAAATGGCATGAAAATAGTTCACATTTTCAGTTTATATGGTACAATTTTATTTTGGGGTTTTTTTAAGAATAGGTCAAATTGAAAAAGTATTTACAAAATTAGGTAAAAAAAATAATAATAATAAAAAATAGCAATTCTAGTCATACCCTATAAAAATTATAGGGTATAATTAATACATAATACTATATTAATACACAATATTATACTAATAACATATAATATTAGTATAACATATAATATTATATTAATAATACATAATACTGTATTAATAATATAAAATATTATACTAATATCTTAAATTATACTGTACAATAAGTATTAATTTTATCTTAGATTTGACTATGGATGCAAAAAAATTCAAATTTGCCTAGATATGTAATAATTTTGTGAAATTAGACTATCGAGCATAATTTTCCTTTTATTTTTGGGAAAAACGTGCAAACCGTCTTTAAATTACTATTGAATTTTTTATTTGATTTTTTATTAATTAAAGAAAATTGATCAAATTTAAAAATTAAAATCTTAAGGTGCAATTGTAAAGAGTGGTTTGTGTAATTTCTTTTT
>JBBMKA010031273.1:0-24392 GCA_037833695.1 Sechiopsis laciniata
ATAAAAAAATACATAAATTAATTATTATTTTTAATTTTATAATAGCAACTTAACAAAATCTATACTTGTTTTTTAAATTTTACACTAAGATTATGTGGTGGATAGATTTCTCAAATTTAATGCATAAAATTTTCTTGCTAAATGTATAAAAGTTATATTGAAATATAAAAAAATTGTGGATTTTAAAAAAATATTTAGAGAATTATTGATTTGATTTGGTGTTAAAAAAAAGTAACCAACAAAGTAATTTGAGAAACTTGTGTGTCGTCTTTGATAGAGACACCATCAAAATTTGTTGAGATTATGCCTACGTGGCTAATAAGACCAAAATGTTTCACCAAATTTTTATGGGTATGGCGTCTTTTGTAAAAACGCAAGAACCCATTTTAAGATTGGTTTAAAAAGAGACTCATTTTGACAAAAAGTTTTTATAAAAGACCCGTGCATACAATTAACCCCAACAACTACCATAGCATATGTTTTCTTATATATGGATATCTATATTTTACCTATATTTATAGAATCCAAACTAAAATTTAGAAATTAAAAAAGTAGCTTCCAAAAATTTATTTTTGTTTTTTAAATTTGTTTAGAATTCACATACTTTTTTAATGAAAGTTAGATACATAGTAGGAAAGATGGAGCACATTTGTAGGAAATATGAATAAAAATAAACTTAAATTTCAAAAAACAAAAAACCAATGGTTATCAAACGGGGCCTAAAAATCTCACATCGAAAAGAATGAAAATCTCATTATAATATATAAGAGATATGAGTTACTCCTCTTATTGTCAATTGATTTTGAAGTACAACTTCATGTTATCTAATATGATATTAGAACCTATAAATTCAAATCAATATTCGGTCCAATGTAATAAAATTTGAGATCCATATTATCTAATACAAAAGAAGGCGTAGAATAGAAGCATACCCGAGCAGTTTAACAGAGTCTTGGACTACTCGAAATGGGGCACTCTCCCCAACCAGCAGATGTCTAAGCCACGGCACCGCTCCAAAAATGAATCCAATAATCTAATCACAATTATTTAATTACATTATTATCTCATTTTAATTCCACAAATTACAAAACTATATATAAAATTTCATTATTCTTACGGCTCCTAATGTTGGTGGCTCCATCAACTCTTTAATAATCCCACGAAACATGTGTTGTATTTTGCCCCACATGGATGCGCCTTCCTCTTCTTTCTCTAATAATGTTGGCACTGCTAAGTTTACTAGCGATTCAATCTGCCAAAGTGTAAACAAATTTAAATTATAACTTTAAACTTTTGGGAGTTTAGTTCTTAGAATTTTAAGAATCCTTTTTATGTAATTCTTCAACTTTCAATTTTTGTATTTATTAGATATTTGAAAGTTCAAAATCAAATAGGCATTAACTTCGGTATTCCAGTCCAAAATTTTTAATTTAATATTTAAAGTACCATTTGGTTTCATGTCCTTACAAATATTGAATTTTGAGAGCTATTTAATATTTAAAGTACCATTTGGTTTCATGTCCTTACAAATATTTGCTGTCATAAAGCAGCAAATATTTTTTAAAAAAAAATGGAACACTTAAAAAAAAAAAAAATTGAGATGTGTGGCTCCAAAAGAGCCACATCTGTGAAGGGGTGTAGCCTAATTGCTCTCTTGAATTTTTGTTCAATAAAGCATTATTGGTCCTTTTTATAAGTACCTTGTTAACTTTTAAAAAAAATCTCTCAAAAAATTACTTTAAATAAATTGGCATTCATTAGTTTGCTTTCTATAAATTTTAAAAATATGCTCAGTTTGTTTTCTTTCTTGCACTAAAAATATAATTATAATTAAAGCCATTTCGATAAAAATTAAATCTAAATCGATCATAAAAACTAATTTTAAGATTTAGTCAAAGTACATCAATTAAAATTTAAAGTACATAGACTTAAAGGTTCAATGAACCAAAATTATATTTTAACGTAATTTTATTCATGCAATATATAGATTTTGATAAAAAAAAAAAAAAAAAAAGCTTTATGTATTTTTCTGATAAATGGTTACAAGAAGGAGAAGTCTAAATACGCAATACAATCAATAAAGAAATGGAAACTAATAAAAGTAATCAAAGTGAACCGCTGGAAATATGCACAAGATCTTTGATAGGAAGCAAATCAAGGAGAGTGAATTATGCAGAAGATAATGCATTTCCAATACTCCCCCTCAAGGTGGAGAGTGTAGATTTTGCATGCCCATCTTGACAAGAAGGAACTCGAGTTGTTTGGAGCCCAAAGCTTTTGTGAGAAGGTCGGCTATTTGTGTCTTCGTGTGAACATAGAGCGTTTTGATTTCATGTGATTCGACTCGTTCTTTAACAAATTAACAATCCATTTCCACGTGCTTTGTTCATTCATGGAAAACTGGAATGTTTGCAATGTGTCGGGCTACATTTTTGTCACAGTAGAGTGGCGTGGAGTCATGTTCTTCGGTCTCAAGGCTCCTTAACAACCAATGCATCCACAAAATTTCACTAGTAGCGTTGGCCATCACACCATACTGAGCTTCGGCTGAGGAACGTGATACAACCGATTGTTTCTTTGATTTCCATGAAATGGGAGCTCCCCCCAATTGTAGAAGGTATCCGGTTCTTGATCTTCGTGTAAGTGAGCAACCCATCCAATTGGCATCACAATATGCAACTAAGTTGATGCCTCCTTCTTTCGGAAGAAAATACCATGCCCTGGTGTTGCCTTAAGATAATGAAGAACTCTCATGGCAGCATCGAGATGTCTTTGTCTAGGGTTCGAGACAAACTGGCTTAAAAAATTTATCGAGTAGGCAAGATTAGGTCTAGTTGCTTGGAGATAGAGTAATCGACCAATCAATCTTTGGTACTTGCTAGCATCAATGCGAACATCCTCATATCCCTTGTCAAGTTTCAACTTTTTTTCCATGGGGAAAGAGCACGGTCTGCATCCTAACATCCCACTGTCTTCTAGGATGTCGAGGGTGTATTTTCGTTGGCTTAGTACTAAGCCATCTTTAGTTCTTGTCGCTTCTATCCCTATAAAATATTTTAACGGACCAAGGTCTTTAATGCTAAACTTTTCGTTTAAGAAGTTCTTTGTTTCTTGAATTTTGTTTTCATCGTTCCCTGTTATGATGACGTCGTCAACATATATGAGAGCGGTAAGGAAGATTGTTCCCTTTTTATAGGTAAAAAGTGAGTGGTCTGCAGCGGATTGTTTGTAGTCAAGTTGGAGAAGGGTCGATGTAAACTGTTGATACCAATTTCTCGAGGCCTGCTTTAAACCATATAATGATTTTCTCAATCGACACACCTTTGTTCCTCCCCTTTTTTGGTATCCTTGTGGGAGTCCCATATATACCTCTTCATTTAAGTCATAGTGCAAGAAAGTATTGTTAACATCGAGTTGGTGAATGCTCAAATCCTTTTTTATGGCAACAGCAATGAGACTCCTTACGGTTACTAGCTTGGCCACTAGTGCAAACGTGTCGTGATAATCAACTCCTTCCATTTGCGTGTATCCTTTAGCGACGAGTCTTGCCTTGTACCTCTCAACTTCGCCATTCGGTTTAAATTTTATTTTACCATTTTGAATCTATAACACATTTCCCGCTGGGAAGATCTTCCATGGTACAAGTTCCATTCTCTTCGAGGGCCTTATTTCACTTTGCATGGCATCCCTCCAATGTCGATCCTGCACAGCTTATCTAAAACTTTTTGGCTCATCATTTGAGGTGATGGCCGCAAGAAAAGCTTTGTGAGATTTTGAAAAATCTTTATAGGAAACAAAGTTTGAAATGGGACATACCATTGAGGATTCTTGATTGGAAGCGAGATGCGCATGGTCTATAGAAGGGGGAAGCTTGACATCATAATCATTGAGGTGAGCAGGTTTGGTCCTGGTTCATTTTTTCCTGCCTTGCCTAACACTTTCAATATTTTGATTTTAGGCCTCGTCACCACTTTATTGATTTTGTTCGGTACATGTTGGACTGCTTGGTGCTTGTGATTATGGTGGAATGTCCGGCCCACCATGTGCAGGCCCAGATGGAATGTCCAATTCAGTGTGAATAGGCCCATCATCATTAGTTGGGCTATTTTGGCCCAATTCTTTTAACTCTAATTGCTCATAAAAAATAAGATGAGTTTCTAGGCTGTTTGGGCCCATATCTTCAGCCTCTGCTACGCTGGGCCTATTGTTCTCACTTTCTTTAACAGGGTAGGCAGTGAACACATCCTCTTCTTCATGTTGATCTTTCCTAATTTTTGTGGAAAAAGGAAAAACCTTTTCGACAAATTTTACATCTCTTGATGTGATGATTTTACCATTGTTTGGGTCGAAAATTTTGTACCATTTTGGTCCACTCGGATATCCCATGAACACACCTGGTCTACCTCTTATCTCAAACTTGTCTCCATTTGTCTCAACACTTCAGTAATACGCCAAGTAACCCAAGACCCTCATATGATCATAGTTTGGTTTATTTCCATGTAGCAACTCGTATGGGGTTTTATTTTCAATAACTTTTGAGTGTAACCTATTTATGATGTATATTGCGGTTAAAATGCATTTACCCCAAAATCTCTTCAGGAGATTCGCTTCGAAATTGAGAGCACGTGCCGTTTCAAGAAAGTGTCTATGTTTTCTCTCCACGATTCAATTTTGTTGTGGAGTGTGCAGGCACATTGTCTCCAAGACGATTCCTTGTTCCGCATAAAGACTCAACATTTGGTTGGAAATAAACTCCCCACCGTTGTCACACCTTATCCTTTTTATATTATTTTCAAATTGCGTCTTAACCATTTTGTGGAAGTACATTAGACAAGTACTTGCTTCAAACTTATGTTTAAGGAGATAAACTCAAACGACCCTACTGTAATCATCAACTATCGTCAAAAAATAGTTGGCTTTTGAAAACGAGTGCGTACGATACCTTCCCCATATGTCATAATGAATTAGATCAAAATGAGCACTTGTTTTAGTTATACTAGTAGGAAAAGGAATTCTGGTAAATTTAGACTTCATGCATGAATCACAAACATCATCATTATTCTTAAAGGAAAAATTATTGAGAAAATTTATTTGAGACAACTTCTCGTCGCCCGATGTCCGAGCCTCTTGTGCCACTTATCACTAGTCACCACCATAGCTTTTCTTTTATTTCCAAGCATCCCCATTTGATATAGATCATCTTTGCACCTACCCGCTCCAATCAATTTCCTCGAACGTAAGCCCTGCATAACAAAGAATTTGGGAAAAAATGTTACTGTACAGTTTAGATCTCTTGAAAGTTTGCTCACTGACAAAAGATTAAAAGTAAATTTTGGAATGTGCAAAAATTCTTACACTTTGATTCCATTCGGCAAGGTGTGACTTCCTCTGCCTTCAACCGGTACATTTTCTCCATTTGGAATGGTCACGGGCGGCTCATTTCTGGATTCAATTCTCTCCTCGAGGACATTGGATCTGTAAGTAATGTGTTTCGTGCACCCGACATCCATTATCTAGTTATCATTGTGCCTAAGTTTACCTGCCATATTCGCGGTGCGAGGAGCCTCACTTTGTACGAGTTTATTTTCTCCAGCAAAGTGTTTTTTAAACTGTTCGTACTGCTCCTTTGTTAAGCTTCCAATCAGGTCCGGTTTGGTCTTAGCGCACGCTGCCTTTGGCTTCTCTATTTCACGTTTATTTTTACCGAGCCACCACTCTGGATAACCGAATCGCTTGAAACATCCATTGCGAGTGTGTCCATCCTTCCAACAATGATCACAGTGACCCGTACATTTTTCTTTTTTCTATCCAGTTTGAGTTGATGGACATTACGCTTTACAGAAGCTTGGAAGGCCATGACTTCATTAACCGGTCTCTTTTCTCAAGCTATAGTTCTTTGTTGTTCATCTTCAACAACTAGGTGATAAGCATTCCCCAAGGATGGAATGGGTTTGGTTGTGAGGATCTGTGTTCTAATGATGGAGAAATCACTATCTAGGTCCATGAGGAACTCGTAGAGTCGTTTCTTTTCTCTAAGTTCCCTGAGCGATTTTCCAAGACCACACGTACAACCATTACATTTGCATTTAGGAGTAGAAAGAAATACGCAACTTTGTGTAATAAGCTAGCACTGTCATCCCATCTTGCCTGGTGTTCGAGATAGCCTGCTTCAATTCGTATGCTCGCAGAGCACTTTCTTTTCCAAAACGTTCTTGAAGGTCCTTTCAGATTTTCGATGTTGAATTGGCATATTTCCCGCTTCCTAAGATTTCTTTCTCCATGGCTGTTGTAAGCCATACCTTGATCATCACGTCACATCGCATTCATGCCGTATAATTTGCATCATCCGTTTCTGGCTTCTTGATGGTTTCATCAATGAAACCTATATTGTTTTTAGCAAACAAGAAATTTTCCATCTCTTGTACCTAGTCAAGGTAATTGTTGTTGGTTAACGCGTCGTTGATATGCATTTATCTCGGATAATCGGAGGAGTGGAGGTAGAACGGTGAGTTGTGATAAGGGTTGGTTGCATCGGACTTGGGGGTTTCTTTATTTGCATTTTCACCAGCCATAGTAGCTAGATTATGCGAATGGTTTTTGGGTTTCGGGTTTAGATTGAGCGTGAGAGATCACTGCTCTGATACCATAAAAATTTGATAAAAAAAACTTTCTGTATTTTTCTCATAAATGGTTACAAGAAGGAGAGGTTTAAATAGGCAATACAATCAATAAAGAAATGGAAACTAATAAAAGTAATCAAAGTGAACAGCTGGAAATATGCACAAGATCTTTGATAGGGAGCAAATCAAGGAGAGGGAATTATGCAGAAGATAATGCATTTCCAATACAATATGTATTAGTAGGTTGCCAACAAGACTAGCAATCAACACACATGTTTGTTCATAACCAAGATGTCATGAGTTTAAATATCACACCCTAATTAATATTGAGCTCTCTCACACACACAATGTGGGTTTATATTGGCCCACTATCTCTTTTTTTATGAAAAACTTAGAAGACTAGTCAAATCTAAAAAATAATTTTAAATACGGTCATTTAAAAAAAAAAAATTGTAAATATAGTCATTGATATTAATGAGTATTGTCACATAATAATATATTAATGAGTATTTATAATACAATATTAAAATACATGAATAACTATGGATGCAAATATTTTAAAATTTGACTACATTTGTAATTATTTTGTGATAAGAGACCGATACAATACAATTTCCCATCTTTTATTTCTTTTATTTGTTTTGCCCTACAACAAACTATAAAGGAATTATATTTAAATGAGAAAAAAAAATATATGAAAAAGTGTGTGTGGTGACCGCCGTTGGGAGTACTTTTTGTTTTTCCCATAGAGTGTAGTAGGCAAAAAATTGGAGGAGAAGAAAAAACTCGTGAGAACTTGGTCTGATTTCTTTTGTGGTTTATTCTAGGGTATTTTTTGTAAGCGGGTGTTTTTACGTTCAAGAATTATAGAGCTATTGTTCCCTTAAGAGAAAATTGAGAGAAATAATTCTTTGAGCGTTGTAAAATCTTATGTTATGAAAACGAAAATCAACAATCGTAAAACGAAGATAAAGAAAATGGGAGAGAAGAACAAACACAGAATTTACGTAGTTCATTAACGTAGTGTTAGCTAGTCCATGGCCAAAGAGGGGACGATGTTTTATTAAGGAGAACGAATTACAGAGTTACAGAAGGAATGTCATAATATGACTAGGGTTTAATTTGAGTTTATATATGCACTCTCATTAACCCTATTATAGAATATGTAAGCATTAAACAGAATGAGGATGCATAAACACATGCAGAATGCATTGCAGCAATGCGCTGCAACGCGAGATGCGTTTGCGTGCAGATGCATTTAAGAATGCAAATGTGGAATGCATTTTTGCAACTGGGGCGTTGCCCCCGCACCTCCACTCGCTGACCCGGCAGCGAGACCCCCGACTACTAATCACAGAGCATTGGTGCGTTCAAAGCATATCTCAATAAATCTCCACCTCGACTTGAGCTCTCCTTCAGGTTCAACAGATTTTACCAGTAGTATACAAGATGTATGCAAAATGCATACCAGACTCAGATGTTTTCCAGATTCAGATGTATAACAGATTCAGATGAATACCAAACACAGATGTATACCATGTGCACAACAAATTCAAATGTTTCTCTCTGCCTTAGATGGTTCCCCAGGGATCTCAGCAACTATAAACGTTTAGCAAGTCGATACAATGCTGAAACTTGCCATACGACACTGCCTTGGTGAACATAACAGCAGGATTATCAGCAGTGCCCTCTTTCAGAACCTTAATCATTTTTTCATTTCGCAGAAAATGATATCGCTCATTTATGTGCGTAGTTCTTTCATGATGAACCTAGTCCTTTGCAAGGCATATAGCACTCAAACTATCATAGTACACTATTGCGCGATCATAATGCAAACCAAGATCACCGACTAGTCCTTTCAACCAGATTCCCTCTTTAGCGGCTTCTGTCAATATCATATACTCTGCCTCAGTTGTAGACAAAGTCACTGTAGGCTGCAAAGTAGCCTTCCAACTGACAACAGAACCACCCAAAGTGAAAACATAACCAGTCATTGATCTTCTACTGTCAACATCCCCAGCATAATCTGTGTCAGAATAACCCGTCACTAAGCATTGCATCTCGTTCCCAAAAACAATACCAACATCAGATGTACCTCTAAGGTAAGGAAAAATCTTCTTCACAGCCTGCTAGTGTTCTTTACCAGGTTGGCCCATATACCGACTGACAACACTAACAGCATGGGCGAGGTCAGGTCTAGTACAAATCATAGCATACATTAAACTACCAACTGCACTAGCATAAGGAACGCGAGATATGTATTCCTTCTCAGATTTAGATTACTGTTCAAATTCCAAGGATAACTGAATATTAACAGCACTTGGGGTATCTATAGGCTTCGCTGATGACATGTCAAACCTTGACAAAATCTTTTGAATGTAACTCTTCTGTGACAAGAAGAGCTTCTTCTTTTCTCTTTCCCTATAAATCTCCAGACCCAAGATTTTCTAAGTAGCACCCATATCTAACTTAGCACTCAGCAGATCTTTCAACCTCTAAATATCAGATTTCAACTTAACAGCCATGAGCATGTCATCTACATACAGAACCAGATATATGATTGAACCATCTTTGCATTTGTCGAAATACACACAACAATCATACGGACTTTTGTTGTAGCCAAGCTTAATCATAAAGTTGTCAAATTTCTTGTACCACTGCCTTGGAGATTGCTTCAGTCCATACAAGGACTTCTTCAGCATGCAAACATAGTCTTCTTTTTCAAGACACTGAAATTCCTCTGGTTGGGTCACATAAATCTCTTTTTCCAACTTTTCATGTAGAAAAGTTATCTTCACATCTAGTTGCTCAACTTTTAAATCTTGATGCACCCTGATAGAAGTGTGCCTGACTACTGGTGAGAATATCTCATTATAATCAACACCCTCCCTCTAAGTGAACCCTCTTGCAACTACACGAGCTTTATACTTTAATCCCTTTGTAGACAATATTCCTTCCTTTTTCTTGAAAACCCATTTGTAAGTCACAATCTTTCTTTCCTTTAGTCGTTTGACCAACTCCCAGGTCTGATTCTTAATAAGAGACTCCATTTCATCACCCATTGCAGCAAGCCACTTTTCTGACTCACTACATGAAACATCATCTTTATAGGTAGACGGTTCATAAGTATCCACCTCTTCAGCGACCTGCAACACATAAGCAACCATATCCTCAAAACCATATCTGACTGGTGCTCGAACACCAGTTCTTCTAGCTCTATCAAGAGCTATACTCGAATTTTAGATTTCCATACTAGAAGATTGATCAGTGGTATCATTTTCTGTAGCAGTATCTGGCTGATCAGGCAAACCTGACTGATCAGTAGGCATATTTGACCTTGGATCTAATTCTCCACCTTGGATCTGTAATTCATCCATGTCAGAACTGAATTCCAGCTCCACCTATTTATCAACACCACTAATTTTTCCTACAACTGTGGACTGCATAATGGAGTTACATATAGAGTTCTCATCAAAGCTAACATTTCGGCTGAGAATAACTCTGTTCTTAGAAGGAGACCATATTCGGTATCCCTTAACTCCATTACCATAACCTACAAAAACACCCTTTTTGGCTCTAAGCTCTAACTTTCCTTTGCTAACATGATAATAAACATTACAGCCAAAAACTTTTAATGAAGAGTAATCTACAGGCTTACCAGACCATACCTCATATAGTGTCTTACAGCCAATACTGGTGTGAGGCCCATGGTTGATCAGATAGCACGCTGTATTCACTACTTCTGCCTAAAATCTTCTAGTTAACCCAGCATTAGAGAGCATGCATCTTACTTTCTCCAGTAAAGTTCGGTTCATAGGCTCTACTATCCCATTCTGTTGAGGAGTGTGCCTGATAGTATGATGTCGAACAATCCCTTCAATTTTGCAGAATTCATTAAATTCTGAACTGCAAAACTCAAGACCATTATCAGTTCAAAATCTCTTAACGTTCTTCCTTGTTTGATTCTCCACCAGAACCTTTCACTGTCTGAAAATCTTGAAGACTTCATTTTTGTGCTTTATCATGAAAATCCAAGTCATTCTTGAAAAATTATCGATAATGGACAAAAAATATCTGCTACTTCCAATTGATTCAACTCGAGAAAGACCCCAATAGTCAGCGTGGATATAATCAAGTATACCCTTGATACAGTGGACTCCCTTTGGAAACTTGCTGCGGCGCTGTTTCTTAAATACACAGTGTTCACAAAATTCTAAATCTCGCACTTTGTGTCAACATAGAAGATCTCTCCTTGACAGAATCTGCATACTCCTTTAACTCATGTGACCAAGTCTCATGTGCCATAACTTAGTCATGTCCTCTTTATGAACTGTAGATGATGCCGCTGTAGCAAAACCAGTTAACGTTGAACCTGCCAGAAAATACAGGGTTCCACGTTTTGTACCTTTCAGAACTACCTTTGAATCCTTGCAAGCATACATGACTCCACCTTCACCTTTAAAATTGAAACCTTTGTTGTCCAGTGTATAGAGAGATATAAAACTTTTGGTCATTGATGGAACATGCTTTACATCATTCAAAATGTAGAATAACCCATTGTGCGTTCGTATCCTGATTGAGCCAATTCCAACTACCTTGCACACTGAACTGTTTTCCATGGACACATTACTTCCATCAAACAGTTCATGCATTGAAAATTACTCCTTGTTCTGACACATATGATACGAAGCACCTGAATTGAGGACTCACACACCTTCATAATAAGTGTGATCATTTGCAACTAGGGTCAGATCTTCTTATGAGCTGCCATCAACCTCTTCTACGATTGCTGAACCTTCCTTTTTATCAGGTTTATAACTGTTACTGCGAGGACAATCATACTTCCAATGTTCTTTTTTCTTACAGTAAGCACAAGTGTCGTTTGCCCTGGAATTATACTTCTTTGAGCCTTTAAAATTTAGGACGGATTCCTTTGGCTTTTTCTTTCCAAACTTTTAACCTTGGCTCCATGTTGCAACCAAACAAGACGCTCCACCTTCTATTGTACCAGCGACCCAGTGGCGGTCCTCTCTAGTAAGTAGAGCATTCTTAACTTCATTTAGAGACAACGTATCCTTGCCAGAAATAAACGAATCGACGAAATTTTCATACAGTAGCGGCAAAGAAACCAGCAGAATTAAAGTGGCATCTTTATCATCTATCTTAACCTCAATATTACGCAGATCCAATAATATTGAGTTTAACCTATCTAGATGATCTTTCAGAGGCATACCTTTCGACATATGGAGGCTGAATAATCATTGCTTCAAAAGCAACTTCTTAGTAAAAAACTTCGTCATATATAGATTCTCGAGCTTCAACCACAAACCGACAGCCTTTACTTGATCTGCGACTTCAGCGATGACATCGTTAGCAAGACAAAGCATGATCGTTGAATGTGCCTTTTCTTCGAGGCTCATCAACTCGTCATCTTTATCCAGTTTCGCATCCTTCCACTTGGCTGTAAGACGATTCCACAGACCCTGCTGCTTTAGCAAAGCGCGTATCTTAATCTGCCATAGACTGAAACTACTCCCTCCGATAAACTTTTTGACTTTCACGTTAACGCTTGTCATCTTTGAATCAATTGATGAAAAAACAATTGTACAAAAACGAAACCTTAGTCTCTGATACCAGATTGTTATGAAAACGACAATCAACAATCGTAAAACGAAGATAAAGAAAATGAGAGAGAAGAACAAACACAGAATTTACGTGGTTCACTAAGATATTGTTAGCTAGTCCACGGGCAGAGAGGCAGCGATGTTTTATTAAGGAGAACAAATTAAAGAGTGACGGAATGAATGTCATAATAAGGCCAGGGTTTAATTTGAGTTTATATATGCACTCTCATTAAACCCTATTACACAATGCGTAAGCATTAAATAGAATGCGGATGCGTAAACACATGCGGAACACATTGCAGAAATGCACTGCAATGCGAGATGCATTTGCGCACGGGATGCGCCAAGTGAATGCAGATGCATTCACGCATGTGAACGCAGAATGCGTTTTTGCAACTGGCGTTGCCCCCGCATTACTAATCGCAGGGCATTGGTGTGTTCAAGGCATATCTCAACATCTTATTAGTTTCTCCTTGATATTTTAGTGAAATGTGCATCGAATGCAAAGACATGTCCCTATTAGGTTTGCGAATGCGACTACTACAAGAGAGGTGATGATAGCTTTGTCCAACATATATGAAAAAACCATCGATAAACAACAAGGTATATTTGGGAACACGATTTCTTAATTTAAAAATGGCTGAAAGTACATCTTATTACTCATTTTAGTGAGTTTGATTTGATTTTCCATTGCCTTAGAATTTTATAATGTGTTAAACGTATTTGGATTTTTACGTGGCAATTGAGAAATTTTGAAAGCTTCAATTTTATGATTCATGTAGAAAAGAGAAACTTGAATTTTCACTAGTTAGAGTTTCTACTAATGTAGAAGAGATTCACAAAAAGGACTCAAAAGTTGCTTCTACTTCTAGTTCAACATTGAATAGAGATAGAAGTAATAACAAAAGTCTAGATAATCGAGGTAAACCGAAAAATGATAGAAGTAAATCTGAGAATGGCAGACATGAGTGCTGGAATTGTGGGAAGACTGGACATGTAAGGAATTGCAAGGCCCCAACGAGAACTTAGGGGAATGAAGCTGATGCAAAAGTTGTTGCTAATGAGGAATATGATACTCTTGTTCTGGCATTGGAAAGTGCTCATGAGACATGGGTTATAGATTCTGGTGCATCATTTCATACTACAAGTCAATGTGTCATTCTTGAGAATTATGTTGGAGAAAAATATGCAAAGGTGTATCTAGCTGATGAAGAGTCTCTAGATACCACTGGGATTAGTGACGTGAAATTGAAAATGGCAATAGTTCAACTTATAAATTTTGCAAGGTATGTCTCGTTCAAAATTTGATGAGGAATTTTATTTCTGTGGGGCAGTTAAATAGTCATAGATATGAGACATGCTTTGGCCAAAGAAATGGGAAGATTAGAAAAAGTGTCAAGGTAATTTCTTGAGGAAGCAAGTCAAGGACTCTGTATGTTAACAACAATGACAAAGACATGGTAGTTGTTGTTGATCATTCAAGTCAAACTGGTTTGTGGCACAAGAGGTTGAGACATATGAGTGAAAAAAGTATAAAAAATCTTCACTCTATAAGGAAGTTATAAGGACTTAAGGTAATTGAACACAAGGTTGCTTGAGGGCTATGTATTTGAGAAGTAGAAAAGAGTTAATTTTTCAAGAACACGAGCAAAGTTAAAACCAAGGAGGTTGAAGTTAGTTCACAGTGATGTGTAGAGGTCTTCTCAAATATCTTCTCTTGGTATTTCTACATACTGTATGACCTTCATATATGACTCATGCAAGAGAGTATAGACTTAGTTTCTCAAACATAAATCTAATGTATTTTCTGTTTCTAATGAAAAAAAGAAAAGACACGTGAAGTTTAGCGAGCAACTTCCGACAAAAATTTAAGAGGTAATGGTTAAGAATGAGAGAGGTTCAAAAGTTAAGAGTTTGAGGTTAGATAATGGTGGTGAATATGTTGGTGGGGAACTTAAAAAGTATCATGTAGACAATCATATTGTGATGGTAAAGATGTTTTAGGGACGCCACGCCAAAATGATGTGGCAAAGGCAATGAACATAATGTTAAATGAGGGTGTCATAAGCAGTAGATTACATGTAGAATTGCCTAAGACGTTTTGGACTGGGACAATCAACAATGCGACCTATGTGATCAATTTGACATGACCATACACTCGACTTCAAGTTGCCTAAAAAAGATTGAGACAATAAAGGTTTTAGGTTGTTTGTCATGCATTCACATGTAGTTGCTAAATGGAAACATTGTTACTTTATTGGATATAAAAAAGTAAATATAACGAAATACCTCTTTTTGAGAGTTGTGCGATGAGAGTGAAGAAGCAACGGGGACATTTGCAGGGAGATGATGATTGGATGGGATTGGGTGGTATTGTGCTTGTTTTAAGAACTCCTCTGATTCAAAGTCTGCAGTTTCTTTGAGTCTTACGGAAGAAGTCTTCACAAGGTGGTAACAGTAAGTCCAGATGTAAAAGCCCCCCAGCTGCACACCTCAAATTCTCTAAATCCTCATCAATCTAATCCAAAAGGACTTAATTATTATTATTATTATTATTATTATTATTATTATTCTACTTACCGCCATGGAAAATGAAGCATAAGAAAGGCCGCGAGAAGTACAGGTTTCACGCTCCCCAAAAGGGTTCCCCTCCTCCACACAAATCGCAGGGATGATGATCAGAAGAAGGTTTCCCAAGTTCCCTAATGCCATACCCAATTTAGCTCAATTACAACTTTTTCATATCAATTTAACAAAAATTCAACATGGGAAATCACATACATTATGATTTACTCACAAACTCACCAGTGGCAGAGGAAGCAACAATTAGGCCTTCCAGATATGGCTTCGGTTTTAGCACTCTAACAATTATCCATCCCAAAATTGCTCCAAATAAAAATGTGAAACCAATATTCACGGGCATGAACCACCTGGTTTTTCATTTTTGTTTTTTCAAAAACAAAAATCAATATATCAATTTTTCTTTTGCTACCGTTTAATTACGGTCAATTTGGCATAATAAAGTCAGTTTTGATTTTATTGTGGTTTTATACTTTCAATAAGACTAAATTGATATCCACAAAATAAAAAAGATGATTACCATGAAATGATGTCTTGAAAAGTGACGGTCTTGGATAAATTTGCAAACATGAGACAGGGAGTGAAGATAGTAAAAACAATCTACAAGGGGGAAGATAGTAAGAGTTAAGGAACTGTGGATGTCGAATGATTGAAGTGTGATTAAGAAATAAGCATTCTCAAATTAAGTTTGACCTTATTAAGAGATGTCCGAGCATGGGGCGGAAGAATGTTGCAACGGTCAGTGGACAGGACAGCTCCCAACACACAAATCAGAAGGACTTGTATATTGGGCATGGACGCCACTTCCAATAGCGACATCAACCCCATCTCCCTTCAATCCCTATTTCAACATCATCGTCAATTTTGCTTTTATATCATATAAATTCAACTAATATACTTGTTTAGACTAATAATATTATATTAAAATGTAATATTATTAGTCTAATCATTATTGTAGCCAGCATTACATCATGTAACAAAATTTTTTTTTTTTATCTCAAAGACTAAAATTAAATGTTATTGAAATATTAAAGACTAAAACCGAATATTATTGAAATGTCTATAGTAAAAATATTCGATTTTGAAAGATAGGAACCAAATTAAAACTACACTCCAAATCTAGAAACTAAAATTGTATTGTACTCAACAAAAAAAAAAAAAAAAAAAAAAAAAACCAAAATTGTATTTTTTCCAAAAAAATAGGCCGGTCAAATCTACAAAATAATTATAAATATGACCACTTTTAAAAAATTAACAAATACATAATAATGAGTATTTTTATGTCTCATAATATTATATTAATGAGTATTTATAAAATATAACAATGATACTAATGAGTTTTTTTTTTTTTTTTGAAAAAGATATTAATGAGTATTTATAATATATTATATTATATTAATGATTATTAACTTAAATATTTTAAAATTTTCATATATTTTTTAATTATTAATTTTATAAGAGAAACCCATCTAACAATTTTTTCCTAAAAAGTATTTTCGAGATGAAAGTAATTTTATAGAAGCTAAAATTGGAGAATTAGAATATATGTCAATTATAGTTTAACTAAATTGTTGTTTGAAAGAGAAATTCAATTCTTTTTTTCTTTTACTCTTACATTTTTTTAATAACTTGGCTTTTGATAAGCTTTTTATTTTAATTTATAAAGTAATTTTTTTAATCTTATAATTAATATCCAACATAATAAAAGAGTAAATTATAAATTTGGTCTTATAATTAAAAAAAAGTTAAAAGTTTTGTCCATATGATTTCAAAATTTATAATTTTATCATTAGAAGAAACTAAAAAATTAGTCCATTTAATTTTAAAAAATTTAATTTAATTCTAATGATTTGAAAAAAAATAAACCCTTAAAAATAATTGTTGACATTCATAATTGCCGACAGCGAATTAAATATATGATTTTTTTTTGTGAGAGATTACAATAATTAAGGGTGAGAGAATTCGAACTCAAGAATTCATGATTATTGGATGTATATTGATACTGTTGAGCTATTGTTCTAGTTGACGACTGAATATGTCAAAGTTATGAATGTATGTCCATTAATAACGTGCAAAGTTAACTACACATACATAATTATTACATACAATATATACTTAATTAATTAACTCTCCAATGTTACAAACTAGCATAGATTATTTTTTGGGATTGTACATGTATAATAAAAAAATGTAAAGTATTTTTTATCTATAGCACAAAATCAAAATTAATTCATTTGTAATAGTAAATCTAAATTGGGTTCTATCACCGATAGAATTCAAATCGGTGATAGAGTTCTATCACTGGTTGAGTTCTATCATTGATTGAATCATTGGTTGAGTTCTATCACCGATAAAAAATTATGTGTTGTAGATAAATTATTCTAGAAATCATGCTACAAATATAATACAAGGGGTAGAATGTGGCACTGGAGATAAATTTCTTTATTTTTTTAGATTTTATTAATCTATAATGACAAAATTTTAGTTTGTTAAATCATTGAAACTCAATTTTAATTTTCATTTAATTATATGGAAAAAAATTCTAGCTTTTAAAATTATAAGAGTTAAACTCTAACCTTTTTTTTTTTTTTTTTTAATTATAAAAACTAAAATTTTAATTTATACTAACCTCTAAATAATTCTCATAATGACAAATAATGTTCGTTGTACTTTTTCTTTATTTTTTATCTTACAAAAGAATAGAGTATTATCGATCAAGCATGTTCAAGAAAAAAGGGAAACAAAAACTTGGAACTTCCACTGTTTCAGTAATTCTGTTTGCGTAAATAAGTTCCGAAGCCAGTGTTTATAAGGTTCATTTATTCAAATCCCAAGTCCAAAAAGCTATATTATTGTAATATATTAAGAAAGAAACATGGTGCAATGTTTGGTGGATTGATTTATGTATGAATTGGGGGAAGAAAAAAGAGAATGAGAAGGTGGCGGCGAACCTGGGTGGTGCAAGCCGGCGGAGACGGAGAGAGAAGAAAAGGGAAAGAGCTCCTCCACCGAACCACCACCGGTAATTTGCAAAATTGCAAAAATACCCCTTAATTTCTCTAAAATTTGCACAATTATGTCAATTTTGGATCTGGATCTGGATGTGTGGTAATCCCGGAGTAAGGGGGCTGTGATTGTATTTGTATTATATTTTCATGCTTGACGAGTTATTGCCGTCCCCGCAACAAGACAAGGTTTACGGGCAGCGGGCTGAGATTACTGCCCCACACCCTTTGTGATCTGCGGCTTTCCCACTCGGATTACTGCCACTAATAAATATATTATTATTTACTTATACCATCGCAATCTGATATATTAGATACAAATTTAAGATTATACAATTAATTTCTTTACTTTAAATGCGATCAATTATCTCCGTTAATGTTTGATAGGTGTTATAATTAATCCATTACCTAAAATTTGATAGATTTTCATATATGGAAAAGCATATGAAAAAATATATATATATTTTTTCATTTTCTGTTATTAAATAAATTGTGTTACTATCTTTTTACTATTCAAAAAAAGAAAAAATCTTTTACAATTTCTTCCTATTCCACGTTCGGTTGTTCTCCATAAACCTACTCCAAGAAAGTGGTAAACCTTTGAAATCTCTCTTCATTCCTTATTGCCGCACACCAAATGTATATATTCACACGTTTTTTTTTTAATGGTTTTCCTACACAGGAAAGTAGTGGTTTTAATTTCACAATTCAAAGTAAATCATTTTATAACCCTAAATCTAAATAGATATTTAATTACCGAATGGTTTGGTGACATATTAGTTATTTTGTTTGTTTGGTGGTAATCCATTACAATTCTACGATCATAAGTTCGATCTTAGAAATCGGAATTTGACTTTCATATTATTTAGAGTAGTAGTATCTTCTATGTAGGATTTGTTGGTCCTCTCCTCCAAATTTGAACTAACAAAGATAAAAAGAAATTGCAAAGTTCAAAAAGATAATTTATACCTTTCAAAAAAAATTATCATTTTTTTTAGTACATACCCTACATAGAGAGTACTACTCCTCTAAAATAATATGAAGGCTCGAACTTGTGATCGTGGAATTGAAATGAATTAAGACCAATCAAGATAACCAATCGCAACACTGACCCATTCAGTTCAAAAAAAATTATTGACTTATGAAGACCTCATTTGATAATCATTTGATTTTTTGTTTTTGGTTTTTGAACTTTAAGCCTACAACAACTACCTTATGATATATTTTTTTTACTTGGATATCTACATCTTACCTATATTTATAAAAACTAAACCGAAATTTGGAAACAAAATAAAATAATTTAAAAAGCTTGTTTTTGTTTTTGAAAGTTAGTTAGCATTCACATACTTTTTTTTAAGAAAGATTGATACAAAAGTGGAACACATTGTAGAAAAAACAAGAAACCAAATAATTATCAAACAGAACCTAAAACTTTTGAAAACTATTTCAAATTACTTCGACAAAATGCAGCGACACTATTTCAAACTGAAAATTTAATATAATTATATTCTTTTTTTTGGAAAGTACAATTTTATTCTAAAAGCACTTGTATTTCTTGGGGTGTTTGTTTGCCATATTTTAGGAGGATTTTTGGATGAGGGATTTATTAATTCATCCTTAAAAACTTATATCCAAACGAATTTTGTAACTCTTCAAAATAACTCCTCATTTTTACTTTTAAAAGTAACTCCTTATGTCTAACAATTCATTTCTAATAATTCATTTATAACTATTCAATCATTTCTAACCACTCATTTTTAATAATTTATTTCTAATCATTTAAAATAACTCATTTTTAACTATTGCTTTTTTAACCACTCAAAATAACTACTCATTTTAAATCTATATCGAAATAAGTTTTTAACTCTAACTCATCTACAAAAAATTACATCCAAACGAGTTTTTTATTACAATTTTCAATTTTTTACTACTCAAAATAACTTATCAAACTAACTCTTCATCAAAACATCATCCAAACACCTCTACTATTCAAAGGAAAAAAAAAAACTATTTAATAACGTTCTATTTTCAGAACTTTTTATAAAAAAAAACATGATGGAGTGAGAAATAACATCACTATACACTTGAAATTATTAATTATTACTTACAAGTTCATTATTCTACTGTGCTAAAAGCTATCATCCATGAAATTAAACTTAAAAAACGAGATCCAATTATTTCTAAACATGTAATGCTCCAGATTTTTCAGAATTTATTTTAAATTAATAAAGATATTTTGGAAATTATATGTTTTTTCATCAAAACAAATTAACCCTTAATGCAAGTAATTTTAATTAAAAACATTATCTTTGATTTTATTAAATATATGGTTCAAAAGTAAATTCTTAAAACAATTCTATAGAAATCCAAAAACAATTATAAGAAAAATCGAATTTGAACAAAAGATTCTTATAAGATAAAAAAGAATAATATATCAATTTTAAATATTACAAAATTTATAGGAAATTTTGCATGTATAATAAAAATAAACAAAGAAATTACATGTATAGCACAAATTTGAAAGTAATTCATATATGGAAGAAAAAGGAAATAGGCTTTCTAAAAAGACCAAAAAGTCCACGACTATAAACCCTGTTTTGTGGCCCACTAGCCGACTTCTATCACTTAAAAAATGATTGACTTCTATCACCTAAAAAATTGATTGACTTTTATCACTAAAAAATCGGACTTCTATCACTTAAAAATGATTGACTTCTATCCTTATAAAAAATATTGTTTTTTCTAAAAAAGTTATATATATTCAAGTCTCCGGAATTTTTCACTCATCGATTCAATCGTCGTAAGTTCGCATTTGTCTCCAGATATATGTGTTTCAGTATGATTTCTTACTAATTGAAGTCTAGAAATTGCTCTGTTTCGAGCAGATTTGTAGAAGAAAAAGAAGAAGGCGAAGTCGTTATTCAGGTATTTCTCGCTTTACGTGTTTGTCGTTTCAATCATTTGTTAATGATTGAATCAATGGATTATTAAAATTGAAGTCAATAACTTGAACTCAATTAGTACATTGATTATATAATATCATTTGTATTCCTTAAATGAGTATTTGTCTTTGGTATATGGATTGAAAACTATCATTTGTACTGAATTGTTTCAATCAATATTTGTCTCTAAACAAAGTATTTTGATTGAAGATTTTCATTTGTGCTGGGTGGCTTCAATCAATACTCGTGTTTAAACAATTGTTTTCCATGAAGAGGCTTCAATATATTTGTTAACATTTTTCTAATGTACATTGTTAATTCAGTCATTTGTTTATATTTATCTATAACATTTGATTGGCATCAATATCATTTTTTTAACAAAATATTTCATATATTGCAGAAGAATGAGGCGGTTTCTTTAAAATTACCAAAATGCTTATGCTTCGATAACTAATCGAATTCAATTAAATTTTAGTTGATATATTTAATCAATTTCTAACGGATAAATTCAATCAGTTTTTATCGAATAGGTTCAATCAATTTTCAGCCGATATATTCAATCAACTTTGACCTGATATCTTCAATAAGTTCGTTGATAGCATTCGCTTCATTCTCTGATTGTCTTTAGTCCGTTTGTTGATAGCCTTCAATCAATTCAGTTGATAGCCTTGATTATGTTGAAGTGGTTCCATCAATTTGTAGCTGGTAGTCTTCCATTTAAGTCATAACCTTCAATCACCCGGAAGAAGAGTTAAATAAGTTGAAGATGATTATGGCTCATTTGGATAAGGTCAACAAGCCTCGTGTCCAAACAACTCAAGTTACTAATGAATTCAAATTTAGAACTTGCAAAGTTAGTTTTTTTCTTTAGAATGTAGAGTCCTTATGCGGATCTCATAGATCGTGTTATATCTCTACCAACAGCCACCTTCTGACCAGCCAAAGTTGAAAGGCCAAAAACCACTGGTAACCAAATCACAATTTTACTTTCAACTTTAAGTTAGAGAGGAAGAAATTGAACCTAAAATTTAGTCTAAAATTGCAAGATCCTCCCGAGAGAGCATAAAAACAAAAATCGCCAAGAATCGTGACAAATAGCCATTTTTGTGAAGGGACTTTGTGGCTTTCCTCAGTTTCAGCCATATGTGTGTGTTAATCGCTCTTGATTTTAATTTTCTTTCTGGGTTTTTCTTTCCCTTCTGCCATTGTTTTGTCTACCAAGCTTTCGACTCTAATGGTGATTGAAACTTCTTTAAACCCACATAGCACTTTGATGACCTCGCGGAGTTTGGTTTCGGACCCGTGGGGTGGCTATTTTGAGGGAGTGGCTTGTAATGAGCAAGGAAAAGTGGTGAATATCTCTTCAAGGGATGAGACTTTTCGGCTACATCTAAATCGCTCGGAGATCGCAATGGGTTCCTGCAAAGAGATCTTGGCAAATGAAAAACACGAATGGAGCCTTCGGGAGCATGGGTAAAGTTGGAATATAAATTTAGTCTAGGAACATATCAACAAATGACAATTTGAGAGACCGAATAAATTCTAATATAATGAAAAGTTATCTGCAAAAGGTCAAAACTGGATAAATAAAATTTAAGTTGTTAAATTTTTATTTTGATCTCGATACTTTTGAGTTTTGTTCAGTTTATGCTAAAATAGATTGATAAACTTATTATCTCTTGTGGCATGTGCAACGGAATGCAAACCAAAAACCCGAAAAGCATAAAACAATCAACATAGAATAATGATCATGACAACTATACTCTTTTGCTCACAATCTAAATCCTTTCTTTATCCAAATGCACTATCCTTTAGAGATTGAGTTGTAATAACCTAAGTTACTCTTTTATTTATTTAATAAAAAATAGACAAATAAATAATTAACACCTAACTTAATAATAAATTAAGTAAATAGTAACTTAATAATCAATTAAGTAAATAATAACTTAATTATCAATTAATCAAATAATATACATGTAATTAATTGTATTAAGTAAAATAAAGAGGATTTTGCATGTATTATAAAAAAGGGCAAAATATTTCCATCTATAGCATAAAATCAAAACTAATTCATTTGTAGCAGGGAATTCAAATTGAGTTTTATCATCAATAGAATTCATTCATGATTATTGGTAACCTCTCTAAAAAAGCTAACATCGAAGTGAAACTTTAAAATTTTAACTAAAAGGCCATAAGAGTACTTATAGAGATTTCTCAATCTCACGGGTCTCATACAACGAAGAAGTAGAGATCAAATAACTTCTACTATCCTATATGGTCCTATTAAGCACATGTGGCACTACTACAAATTTGACTTTCTATGACAGTTTGCTAAATAAAAATATAAGCAGAATTTTAAAAAACTGTCATAAAAACAAAAAGCACGCGTTTTTAGTGAATAAATTGATAATTTTTAAGTTATAGAAAATCCATGATAATTAATAATTGTCATAGAAAATTCAAAATTTTAAAAAATATTTTACTAATAGTTATAAATTTATGACATTTATTTAAAAGTCATAAAAAATATTATAAATGATAACATTTAATAACCATCCTAAAAATAGATTAAAATTAATGTAAAATAAAAGATTAAATTTCTCAAATAAAAAAAAAAGTGAGATTAAATAAGAAGAGATTTATTCATCAAAATTTTCAAATTTAAGCCCTAATTCATTCTCCACTCCTCTCGTGTGATTTCGGTTAGAACAAAAATCCAGCCCTCCTCGTACAAATTTGTCTGCTGCGATCTCCTCCCTGCTCAGCGAGTCTCCATCTCCGTTAGGGATTGCTTGGCAGTGTTTCAGTGGTTTGCTTCGATCGAACACGGAGGCTGCTCTACAACTCCCAATCATCGACCTCTCCTCTCAAGATCGAGCAGCCATGGCTTCCTTAATCTGCGAGGTTCGTCGAAAGATTTTCAAAATCAACTCCCTCCTTCGTTTTCTTCATCAAATTCTTACTCAATTCTGTTTTCTCAGATCGGAAATTGCTCGTAGACCTGCTTGGATTACGGTTTTTTTTACCTGGTAAACCACGACGTTGAAGATGAATTGATCTGTAGACTGTTCGATCAAAGCTGCAAGTTCTTCTCTCTACCTATTCAGGAGAAGATGAAACTTTCTCAAAAGGAACATCGGGGTTACACTGCTCTTTATGCTGAGAAGCTCGACCCGACCACCCCGACTCTTACAGGTTTTGGTTCTGATTTATGCTTTGGTAAAATTTGCATCAATTTGGAATTCTGTGTAAATGGTTGTTTTGTTGGTTATTGTTGTTGGGAGATTTTGATTGTTTGAAATGTTTTAAGGGAAAATAGATATTCAAGAAATTGGGTATTTGAATGAAGGTAATTAGTTAGTGGAGAATGTGATTGTTTATTATGCTTGTAATGAGAGACAAAGAAGAGTTGATTATGCAATTTGGTGAAGCCCAGTATTAGGAGGAGAGGTCTTGGTGCTCTTCAATATGCCGGTTGGTTAATGGATTCACTCTCGATCCTTCTCTTGGGGAGTTCATTTTAACTCACCCAGACCTTAAGGTCAATAATTTCTTACTTATATGTTTTGTGTTTCTTATCTTCTCTTTGACATTCCTTAATAACTAAACCTTAGAACTAAA
>JBBMKA010031284.1:0-24390 GCA_037833695.1 Sechiopsis laciniata
ACACACACTCTAGTTATTGGATCTTGTAAATTGTTGTAATCTTTAATTTAATTAGATTTCTTAGATTTTTTTTTCTATGTATAAATACATCCTCATAAAGAAGATAAAGAGAAACATAATCTTGATACTATGATTATGGTTGACAACTTGGACCGAAATCAACCATAACAAGGAAAGCTAAATATCAAACAAGTTATCAAAGGATCAATAACACCCTGCGAGCTGACATTGATACATATGGGAGTAAAAGATTGCAACATAAAGGATAATTTTAATAATTTCAACACTACAATAGTTGAGTTTTGATGAAGTTTGGTGATTAAACCAACTATGTAACCACCATAGAGAAAGAATCAAGCTCCAAGACCGTAGAGGAATGGAGACACCTTCGAGGGTAACATTTGATGAATCTTTTGATACGATGACCTTTATCAATCCACTCTTCTTCACAATTAATGAGAACAAAAAAGAAACTGAATTTAACTGCTTGCAACTATATACTACCATCATATTATTACTAAATAAAACCCATAAAGACAAAGAAAGTGCAAACCCTTTCATGGATATTATGGAATGCCCAAGAGTTGTCTATCCCTAGAACATCTCATCTTAAATTACTTATGATGGTTGGTGACTGATAACTCTCAATTATTGAGAGTAAATTTTGTTTTATTGAAAACATTTGAATGATCTTCCTGAGTTATTGAGTTGAATTGAGAGAAAATATGATGAGCGATAGCATTATGATTGCAACTTGTGTTATTCTATAGTTTTCTGAGTAGACAAGGTTTTTGTGGTATTTCATAGCATATTTGCATGAATGTGTGAAGCAATTGAGTTGACAAGTTTAACCCCTGATTATCTTTATTTGCTATAGCTGACAGGTTGTGCAAGTTGCAGTTATGCAAAAGGAAAGCTTAAGCAAAGTGAGGAGTTGTGGAGTTTAAAGTAGTGCAAAGTGCGTGGCTATTTTAGTAGGAACATGTGTCGAGCATCGAAGAATGGCGTTAATTACTATGTCATGGCATTTCATCTCAGCCGTTGATTCCTTAGGGGGGGAATATATGAAGAGAGTATATAAGTTGGAGCGTAATTCAAATTCGGGAGCTTTTTTTTCCATTTTTTCCAATTTTTGAATTTTCGAGTTTAGAGTTTTCCAGTTTTTAGAGAGATAGCTAGGTTTAGAGAGTAGTGTTCTTAGTTTGTCAAGCATTTTCGTTCCAATCAGTTTGTAGATCGTAGCAATTGCCATTCAAATTTAGAAGTTTTTGTCGATCAGAGCAACAAACAGAAAGCAGAGCAGTAGATCAGGAGTTAGAATCAAATCATTATTTCGACGGATCGCAACCAGGCTCTTTCTCCTCTTTGTTATTTGATTTCTGTGCTTTTGAACATTGTTCTTGATTTGAACTGTTGTGAATTTGATTGAGCATTTCTTTGCAATTGAATCTGATGAGCATTTACTCTGTTTTTAACCTTGCTAAAGTTTCGATTATGAATATGAGTAGCTAAATCTTCAATTGGAGGAATTAGGTAAGTAGGAGTGGAATTGCAATAACATTGAGTAGGAATATGCTGAATTATATATGTATGTTGTGTTAATTCTAAATAGGAATCGTTTGATCAACCATTTCTGCTTGCTTTGTTTCTATTCCGAGAGGAACGGTACATAGTGATCTTGTTTGAGCGCACATTAGGTTTGTTAAGTTCTGCTTGCAATTCAGGACTGTTAAAGATAACGAATCCACTAATTGGTGTAACAAGCATTTCTACTAACTCCTTAAAGGTATTTATTGTTTATTATGATTGTATTTATTAGTAATATTTGGCGATGTTTAGTTGTTGGTTGGAAATCAAGGGGCAAAATAGTCATTTTACGCGTATAGGTTTTGTGTAAATATTGGTTTATGTGGCTTGTTTAGATTTCTTGGTCATTACGTAGTTCCATTGTAAAATAACAGTTGTTTGGGTACTTTGGTAATCAATCCTAAATTGGGGAGAACCTTTGCTTGCAATTACTAGAAAATATAGTTGTTGATTTGGGTCAAATGACCGATGGATATTATTGGATGGGTGAGTCAAATGGCAACAAAATATTACAAGGATTTAAACCAAGACATATCTTGGTCTTGGAAGTTCCCATCATTGAATCTTCCTTCAATCATTTGTCTCTCAAATGTTCCAGCAGCATTTATTCATCATTTTTTTTTTAGTACAAGTTGGGAGAAGGAGATTACAAATATCGATCCCAGGGATCGAATCCATGATCGTGAAGTGGAAATAGATTAACACCAAACTAGATAACCAATCGCGCCACCGACCCATTCAATCATTTATTCATCATTTGAGCTTGCAACTACTTACGAAAGCCATGAATTCAAAGCAAAAATGTTATAAATACAATAGTGATGCAATTTAATTTTCAGAAACTGCATGTGGTAATTAGGTTGTTCAAAATTCTGTTGTTCTCATGTGTAGAGGCGAAATCGAAAAAGTGATTTGTGATCTAATCCTTTTATTTGTTTAAAACTAAAAACTAACTTCTTGTTGATGTCTAGGTTTTTATCTCCAAACACTAAGGAGCAAACAGATCTCCTTGGACTTCATGAATAAAGTTACCAAGAGATCTACATTCAATAATAATTGATTGCCAGGTGGGATGCAGCTATTGAACTTGAAATAGAATTCTTAGAGAGAGAGAGGCGCCAATAGTTGGAGGTTACAATTTTCAAGATACATTGAGAATCACCTTAATTTGATACAAATGTTTTATCAAAAAAAAAAAAAAAACCTTAATTTGATACAAATGGGTTGGAGGTTGAAGGTAAATATATTTATCCTTATCCATCTCAAATGGAATCTCTGATCTTTTAGGATTATGTTTTATGAATATTGTATATTAATTCTTTAACAAAAAAATACGACTACAATTTTTTAACAAAAAATTACAAACAAAAATAAAAATTCTTATACTTCCGTAAATATGTACACTTAGTCTATTGTTAGGTTTTTAAATCTCATGAAAAATAAAAATGTGTCAATATGTACAAGTATGTAATGACAAAGATTTGGCCACAAGTTATAGAGAAAGAAATGAAAAAGACAATGCACATATATGTAAAGCAGAAGGAGAAAGAAGTACACGTAGCGGTTCATTCAATTTGCCTATATTCATCGTTGAGAAATATTTTATTTAATATTATTAATGAAAGATATAATACAATATAAATCTCCAAAGTACAGGATATAACAAAGTTCTTCAACTCGTTCTTGCTTGGCAACATAAACCCTACAATTAACAAAACTGGACCATTTGAAATATTTGTGTTGTATAGCTTTATATACTGGTACGATTTTGGTCAAAGTGCTGAAGTCGTTGTACATACCACACGCAAATCCGTACATCTCTATATTTTATTAGAGTTATAATTTGTACCTTTGTCGAATCCATCTTTATGAGGCGAGATACTCTAAATTTTAGAACTTTCATCATTCTCAAGTCATGTTGTAAATTTACTTTATAAGTTGAGCTAGATTGGTTTCATAAGTAATGTCAATACCGGTGTTCTTGTAATTTAAGTAGACATCTCTTTCTTCCAAGATTCCATTAAAAGCTTTAGTGGGAGGGGTTGCTTTCAACGAATGAATCTATCAATAGTGAGTGATTGAAATGACCAATTTCTCAAATAATTCCTCCGATTGACTAGAGTGTTGGACGAGCTATGTTGCAGAAATGTACTAGACCTGATCAATGGAGTTAGAAAACGATGGTGCGTGATAAAAATTTTCAGATTTGATTTTATTATACTTTTTTCTATATTTTAAAATAAATTAATTAAAGAGGTATTTAAAAAAATTCTAATTTTTGATTAGATATTAAATTTTGAAATAAATTAGATTAATGTCTAGATTTTTACTCTCCTACCTCAAGTCCGATTTGTTTTTTTGATATAATAATATTGGAGGTAGGAGGATTTGAGGATTTGAGGACTTGAATTTGTAACCTCATGATTAATAGGTTATACAAGATGTCAGTAGAGTTCTCCTCTGATTGACACCTTCAAATGCAATTTAACCATCCATTTAAACGTTTTGAAATTGTAGATATTTTTCTAATTTTTTTTAATAAAGCAATCATTTGCTCTTCTAATACCACATTAAAATTGTGAACAATTTGAAAAAGAAAACTCGTCATTGAACAGACATAATTTCATTTTTCTTAAACACAATTTCATTTTTCTTAAACACGTATTTTCATTTTTTTGACCCACGTATATTTTTTTTTTGTAAACCCATATATTTTCAGGGTTCGTGTTGGTTTAATTAATAGATTATAATCTAATTCGATTTTTATCTAGTAGTATCTTTGATTCCTCGAATTAAACTAAAAAAAAAAAAAAAGCAGAAAGGAAGTATTTCAAAAGGGAAAAAAAAAAAACATAAAGGAAGAACCGAAATTTTGGGAGCAATTCGAAATCAATTGATTTCCGGTTTTTTTTTTTTTTTTTTTGAGAACAATTGATTTCCGGTTTTTGGTTTCTATCTAAAAAAAAAAAGCAGGATTTTTCATAAACCGTTTTCAAACAACAAAGAAATTCCAAAAAACGGAAAAAAGCGTTTTAAAAAACGCATTATCTGGATTTCAGAAAACACGGATTCTCGAAAACCCCAAATCTCATTCACCTACGAACGAACGAACGACGAGTCTTCAACAAGGTACAGCTTCGATCAATACGACCTTTAAAGACTCTCTTCAACTCCTTAATTTCAGGTTTGTCAATTTGGCCATTGAGATTCTGTAATTTATTTTTTTATTTTTAATTTTTTCTATTTCGAAAGAATGGAATTGAAATCTTATAGCCTATTTTAATTTTTCTAAATGATGGAATCATCTGAAATTGACTGGTAATGTTCAAATTCTCTTTTATAGCCTTAATATTTGCATTTACACTCCATTATGTTTAAATAATCTCTGTTTAAATTAGAGTATTGTTGAGCAGAAGAGCACAAATCCTAATTGCTAAGAATGAATAAAAATGAACAATCCTCAAGAAATTGGCCCCGTTTGATAACGTTTTGTTTTTGAAATTTAAGCCTAAAACAACTATTTTCATATGTTTTTTCTTACTTATACTTATCTTGGGAAAAACTAAATCAAACTTCGAAAAGAAAAAGAAAAAAAGAACTTTCAAAAACTTGTTTTGGTTTCTGAAATTTGGTTAACATTTACCTAATTTCGTAAGGAAATATAGAACATACAGTAGTAATTTGAGTAAAAGTAGACTTAAATTTCAAAAACAAAAAACCAAATGGTTATCAAACGGGCCTAAGGTTTTAGTTTTTTTTATTTTTACTTCTTTGGAGTCAATTAATGGGCGATGATTGTGAGAGATTGAGGAAGGTGGCTAGAGTTGGAGGGGGGGTGATGAAAGGTATTTGTGACATATCAGGCTGTTTTTTTTTAACAACTATGATCGGTTTATCATCGACTTAAAATTGTCTTTTTGTACTTTTCATTGCTTTTTCTTTGATCTTCTATGGACCATCATTATTTTTTTATGAAATTTACTGATAAAATTAGAGCTCTTTGGATTAAAGAAGATGGCACTAAATTTTTCAATGGAAAATGGAGGCAATCGACACCAACTACACCAAATTATATTCTTATTTTGCTCAAAATTACATTATCTATCAATCTTTTTTAAGCACTTCACGGAATACAAATCGAGTTTTGGATACAAATAGTGGAATTTTTCTTGGAAGTTCGAAAGAAAATTAGCCAAGAAAGTTTTGAACAAGAAGTTAAAGGAGACCAGCAAAAAGAGTAGCATTGATATATAAAGGATCTTGGACATTATTGAGGATATTTTTATTGACCCGCAATACTCAAGTGTATAGACGTTGGGCTAGGCGTGCGAATGGGTGATTATTTGTATGGGGTTTTTCATTAAAGAAGTTAGTTGTAACGACTAGTAGATTGTAATTAACAGCCAGCCCACTCTGGTTAACTAACACCTCTGTTTACAGTAAGTCATCAACTTGTTTTCTTGAGTGAGCTTAGTCTTGTATTGGGAGTTTTGGGAAGGGTTTGAAGTCTTCCTTGGTTATGATTACACAGTTAATAAGATTGGCTCTTATCAACTTTGGTATAGAGCAATTTTCAAATTTGGGAATGACAGCTCGAATTGAGTCGTGTGTAGAAAGTCTGGAAGCACAATTCTGCGAGCTCCTGAAATCTTTTGAAAAGGAAATGAATTCTAATCACAGAAAGTGCTAAATGAAGTCGATTAAGCGAACAAGATGGGTATGCAAGAAGTGTTGCCTGCTGTGGAAAGCATCAAGAAAGTTAAACAGAAAGAACTGAATGATAAAGGAAAATGAAAGAAAGACGAGAAGACAAAAGAAAAGAAGAATCGGGAGAAGAAGAACGGATCGAACCTCACAAAGGAAATTGCACCTGTCTTTGATTTGCGAATGGGAAAGCTGGAAGTTCCAGTTTTTGAGGGGGATTATCCACATGATTGTTGGTTCAGGTGGAGTGATATTTCACCATTAATCATCTATTGAAATCAGAGAAATTGGAGGCAACAGTTTTATGCTTGGGGAAAGTGGCTCTTAAATGGTCTAATTGGGAGATCGACATTGTCTGATCAAAGATTGGGAAGAATTCCAACGTCTTCTCCTAAAAAGATTCACTCTAACTAAATTGGGAACTTGACATGAGTGAATTCTTTTTCAATAAAGGAAGAAGGAAGCATACGAGAATATAGGCAAAACTTCGAAGATTTTTGCAGCTTGATCAATCTAGACGAAAACACGCTCAAAGAAAAATTTGTATAAGGGCACAATGAGGACATCAAGATGGAAATTCGTACCAAGTCTGTCTGCAAAAGGTTTAGTCCTTCTAATGGAGATGGCTCAAAAGTTAGAAGATAAAATTGAGCATTTTGAAGGGAAACGAAAGGGGTGGAGCATGTAACCCACAACCACGATAGCTGCAAGATCATCTTACGGTAATTCAAGAGGTACGACCCGAAGTTTGAATTTAAATTCCATTCCAACAGGTATATACCAAGAAATAGAAATGTAATTGCAAGAAACGGTGACGGATCTCCTTGAAAGTGATTGTTGGATTTAGAATTGCAGAGTGAACGTGAAAAAGACATCTGCTTTAGGTGTGATAAGAAGTACTTTAATGGGCATACATGCAAAAAGAAGGAAATGCAAGTAATGGATGTTTATGATTGTGAAAGGAAGATGAATTTGAGTTGCAGAATCTAAAAGTTGATGAGGAAAACAAGAAGCACCTGAGTTGCTAGCAGAGTTAACATTACAATCCACGATTGGGTTCGGAGCGCCAAAGACATTAAAGGCCAAAGGGGCAATTAATCAAAAGGAGGTCGTTATTTTTGTGGACAATGGCACAACACACAACTTTCTATCAATTTCCTTCGTCAACAAACTCAAGCTTCCCATCGAAGAAACTGATGGGTACGACATAATGCTAGGAACTGGAACTTTGGTGCATGGGTCCCAAGTATGTCAGGATGTTGCGTTGATTTTAGAAATATTACAATCGTGCAAGATTTTTTTCCTATGTCCCTCAAAAGAATTGATGTCATTTTGGGAGTGCAATGCCTATCGACGGTAGGGGATGTAACCACCAACTATGAAACATTAGAGATGAGGTTCAACCTTGGAAAGTCCAAGATAACATTGAAGGGAGTCCCTACTCTTGTGGCATTTGAGATGACACTTTAATAAAATCCTTAAAGCTTGAAAAACAAGGTTTTCTTATTGAATCAAATGAGATTAGAGCCAAAGATGGAGAAGAAGAAAGGATTGTTGAACCTACTGACATCAAAAGAATTTTTACCATGTTACAGTTTTTTAGAGTCATCATGGTTTACCTCCAAGAAGAGTGAGTACCATTGGATTGAGGTCAAAAAGTACGACCGTATCGTTATCCCCAATTCCAAAAAATGAGATAAAAAAGCTTGTTAAAGAAATGCTATGTCAAACCAGGCTACCAAGACCTTCAAAGAACTTAAAAGGGCCATGACTATGGTTCCAGTTCTAAGCCTACTGTATTTTCTAAAGAGTTTGTTATTGAGGCTGACGCTTCGGGTGTAGGTGTGGGTGCACTACTGATGGAAGAGTCCAACCCCATAGCCTCATTTAGCTACGCCTTGGCCCCATTACATCAAACAAACCCGTATATGAATGAGAGTTTCTAGCCATTGTTATGGCAATAAAAAAATGGTGGCCATATCTATGTGGGAGACATTTTACAATGCAAACGGATAAAAAAGCTTGAATTATATTTGTGATTGGCAAGTATCAACACTGCCTCACAAAATTACTAGGCTATGATTCTTAAATTCATTGCAAACCGGGCAAGAATAACTGGGTGGCTGACGCCTTATTCTGTCTACCCCAAAAGGTTGGATGTATGGCAATAAGTTGGAGTGGGAGAATCAACACTGACCATATATTGGAAGAACAAAAAAGGGATCCAGACATTCTTAAACTCATAACAAAGCTTCAGAATAATGAGGCAATTCCTATAGGATATTCAATTAAGAATGGACTATTGTGTTTCTAGGGGAAAATAGTACTGCCACCCAACTCCCCAATTACTGAATTGCTACTAGAAACTTTTCATGCATCAGTTATAGGAGGACACGGTGAGGCATTACGAACATTGCGACGAATTGAAAGGGAGTTATATTGGAAAGGCATGAAGGCTCGGGTATGATAGTTCGTGAATGATTGCACAATTTGTCAACATGCCAAGTATTTGACACCCTCACCTGCCGGATTATTGCAACCACTGCCGATTCTGGAAAAGGTTAAGGATGACGTTTCAATGAATTTCGTCACCAGGTTGCCAAAATCTGAATTGTTGGATACCAGCATGGTCATAGCGGATTGTTTATCCAAGTACGCACACTTTGTGCCTCTAAAACATCCATTTGCATCAGCTTCGGTTGCCCAAACATTCATCAAGGAAGTAATAAGACTACATTGTGTACCTAAGAGTATCGTTTCAGACCGGACCCTATATTCACAAGTTTATTTTGGAAAGAGTTGTTCAAAACTCAAGGCACAAGGCTGAAATTTAGCACCGCCTACCATCCACAAACGAATGGACAAATGGAAGTTGTAAATCGAGGGATTGAGACATATGATACATAACTTTGCTGTTTTACAATCACATGCGGGATTAAGTGGATACTGTTTTTACCATAGGCTGAATTTAGGTACAACACATCATTCTAGCTTAACGAGCTCTCCCATCCCACCTTCCTTATCGAGACCAGGGTACGAAAGCCTCGAGTGTCGACCAGCTCAAGGATAGAGATATTCAACTACAAAAGATCAAAGGTCATCTCGTTTATGCACAACATTACATGTCTAAGGTGGCCAATGATAAGCGATAGGAAGTTGCTTTTGACAAAGGAGATTGGGCTTATTTGAACCTCAAGGCATATAGGTAAGGGACAGTACTACGACGCCTTAAAGCAAAATTGGCCCCAAAATTCGTAGCCCATTTTTAATAGAAGACAAGTTCAGTAAGGTAGCCTATCCACTTAAATTGCCTAAGGTAGGGAAGATCCATCCGATTTTTCATGTCTCTCAATTGAGGAAGGCCTTTGGAAACACTATCAGCCACTCTTTCCCCAAACAATTGACAAAAGACTTGACACTTCAATTTCAACCTCTTGCCATGTTGGGAGTCCGTCAATCTGCTAAAAATCTTTCTAAATTAGAGGTGCTCATCCGTTGGTACGACACTGTTAATGTTGATGCAACGTAGGCCGGTTAATGGTAGCCCCCCATTACTCATGTGTATAGACGTTGGGCTAGGTGTGCGAAAGGGATATTAGGTTTTTCATTAAAGAAGTTAGTTGTAACGGCTAGTAGATGTAATGGCTAGTAGATTGTAACTAACAGCCAGCCCACTTGGGTTAAATATCCCCTCTGTTTACAATAGGTCATCAACTTGTTTTCTTGAATGAGCTTAAGCTTGTATTGGGAGTTTTGGGAAGAGCTCAAAGTCTTCCTTGGTTATGATTATACAGTTAAGATTGGCTCTTATCATATTTTTGGTCTTTTTTATTCTTTTTGGAAAATGGATACAAGTATATTATACATACATTACATTCTAGAGGAGTCAGAAAAATATCTCCAGTTTAGAGCTATAGAACAAGCATCATAATCCTTGAATTGAATAGATTTCTTGCACCAAAAAGCCACATTAGTGACAATGTCGTCCCAAACCAACCTGGCAGATCTCCAGTTTATAGCCTCAATTTCTTTCTCAGAATTGCTTTTTGCATTGACGGACAGATTTGAAACAATGAGGCCTGCATGGTCTTGTAGGATGGGGATTTAGAAATTCAAATACCTCCAGAAGCCTTCATATTGAGATGGCGTATGGGCATTCCATGAAAATATGACGAGCCGACATCGTATTCCTTTGGCAGAGATATCGCCAATTTGGGCTTGCTTAGGAGTTGGGATTTTGCCTTTGAAGAACATCCGCTGTATTTATGTCTCCCAAATATTCCAACTTACCTCACTGAGAAAAACTTACTTAAACCAACACTGAACTATTGAGAAGGACAAGACCAGTTATTAGCGGCCGCATAAGTGCAAAGAATTTGGCTAATATGTCTCTAAGAAGACCCTGGGGCTGAAGTTTCATGGGTGGAATCATCTTTTTTAGAAATAAATTTATCATCAGTTAGTGCAAAGAATTTGGCTAATATGTCTCTAAGATGACCCTGTCCAGTCCAATTTGAGAACCAAAAAGAATCATTTTTGCCATTGCTATAAGCCATTGAACATGTTGAGAGAATTGGCAGCCAATTGTGAGATGGAGTCAAGGCTTCCTCGAGCTTTTGTACCTGCAAATAGATGGAATACTACCAAAATCAGCAGCCGCATATTTGGCCGATATAATGTCTCTCTAAAGGTATCCAGCTCGCCATGAAAATGCCAAAGCCGTTTATAAAGATTCGCCATATTAGAACCACCAAACACCCAATACCGAGACCTTCTTTTGCTTTAGAGATAACAAAACAACCCTTGAAATGGGAGAATGGTTCCTACTGATTCAGATTCATTTTCATCTATTCTTTCTCAATACTGCACTAGTAGTAACTACTGCAGTTTCTTTCCTTGGAAACCATTTATTTGTTTGCAGAATGTTGAGGATCCCACGTTGGAAAGATGAGGAGACTTCCTAGTATTTATAAGATAGGTAGATTAGTCTTCTTATCACCGATTGGTTTTGAGACAGAATACCTTACTATCTACATACGGAATATAAGATTGGCTCAAATGGTTCATGAGTAGTCACAACCTAAATTATATTGAGATTCAAAAATAAATTGTATTGGCTTAAATCTCATTTCGTGTGAACTTGTAGAATTTTATTCTATCATGCTCTGTACGTTCAAAATGTTTTCTCTATGCAATTCATGTTGTAAGTTGTGATTATTTGGCTTTGATTAATGTTTCTTAGTTTGTGTACACACTTATGTGTGAAGATATTTAAGTAAAGGTGGCTTGTATTCAGGACTGACGAGTTGAATGGATGATGGTATTCCAATCGATGTATCGAAATACGATGGGCCATGGTCTTTTAAAAATGAGACCATTTTTATTGATTTAATGGAAGAAGAAGTGGTGAAAGGAAACCGCCCAACTACAACTTTCACGAGAACTAGTTGGACTTGTATGAAAGATCAACTACTTGCTAAAACGGGTTATAACTATTCTCATGAACAATTGAAAAACAAGTATAACAATCTCAGACAACTTTATAAAGATTTCAAGAGGTTATTGTATGATGTGAGTGATAAAGGTTGGGATCCTGTTTTGGGGACTATTACTTTAGAAGAGGAGCAGTGGACCAATCTTATTAAGGTATCCTTTTCATAACTATTTTTACTTTTCGTTTCTACTCTGATAAAATAAAATAAAAATACTAAGAGAAATAAGTGGGTTAATTTTTGTAGGTTAACAAAAAAGCAAGGAGGTTCAAAAAAAGTGGTTGTCCACATTACAAGAAGTTGATGAGAATATATGAAGATACAGTTCTGACAAGTTTCAATGCTCTTCCATTAACAACAAAACTACCATCTTATTTTGAAGACGAAAATAAAACTGAAAGTGATGCTCCATTGAGTAGTGAAGATTATGTAAGAGATGAAAATCAAGGTCAGAGTAGCATGAGCAAGAAGCCTAAAAGAAAGAGAGAATGCTTAAATGACACTGTGCCAACTTTCATGGAAGCTTATGTTGAGAATTTAAAGAAGATGACTGATATACTTGAGAAAAAACTTCTTGGTCCTTCATCAGCAGACTTTAGCGAGACTTCATCGAAAGCAAAAGATTGCGTCAATGGAGATTTGAATAAATGCTTCGAAATTTTAAATAGCATGGTGGATATTGATGATAAAGCCTACACAAAAATATTGAAACATTTGGTTGAGGACACTACATGGAGGCAAGCATTTCTGTGCATTCCTGAATCAAGGAGGAGAGGATTTATTAACAATTTCTAAGTTCTGATTGTTTATTCCAATTTGGATTTTCATAAACCACGTTAGAAAGGTTGCAGTTTTTGTTTTCCTCTCTAGTTTATGATATTTCAACATGAATTGAAACATGAATTCTTGTAGAACTTGGCTCATTACTTTGATGCTCACGAACGTTCACTTCTAATAAGGAATGAAAATATCCTTGTTTGACGAAGATGAATTTGATTATGAAGCTATATTGATATAATTTCATATTTTCATTTATCAACAGAAGAAATTGCATAAAAAACAATTGTGAAGACACAACCATGCAAAACTTCTACATTAAGGGGATGTTTGCAAAACTTCATCTTCATTTTAATTTTTCATGTTTAACCTTGCATTCGAATCACATAAAATGATCATTTATGTAACCATTATATACACCTAATTTGAATATTATTCAAATGATAATCCATGTAATCATTATTTCTTTAAAAAATCTACCAATAAATCATAACCTTCTAACAATGGCTAACAACTCACGGCCTCAATGCCTCCAAAAAAGTTTAATTTCATTGTTTCAGACGAGAACATGCATTTATAATTTTTTGAAAAAGTTGAAAGCCTCAACTAAATTATTATTTTTCTAATCATATTACCCAACAAGAGAATATATGTACACTTTTTGAATTCAATAAAATCTGAAGCTACGAGACTCAAACCTATAACCTCTTGATATATATATATATATATATATATTTTGTTAAGTACACCTCTTAATCATGTTAGGATCTAACAAACTTATTCATGTATAACGTAGACAAAGATAGCCTTAAAAGTTTCCTCCCAAATTCTCAAAGAGAGAATTCATACCATGTTCAAAACGGTAAGATACAAAGAAAAAAAAAAAAGCCTAAATATTTCCCATATTCGGCCTTAAAACATCTGCAAACAAGGGTCCGCACAACAAAATGTCCAGGTTCCCAAATACCCAACTTTTGCTAAAACGGAGTACCTGCTAATATATATATATATATATATATATATATATATATTCTTTTCAGTACGTAAACAATTTTATGGGAGGTCTATCAATACCCGCCCACAAAGCGCCACCTTGTCCTTAAGGTGAAATCGTTAATGCCGGTTTCCAAGTCGCCTTCTCTTTTCTCGAATGGTTCTGATGTATTAACACCTACATTGCTTCTCCATGCTCAGCAGGTTGCCTAAATCCAAGACACCTTGGGACCTATAATAACAAGACAAATCAGCTTTTAAGTTTGGGGGAATGAGATAAACCAGTGTGTTGTGCCCTATGGCCTTCCATAATACCTATACATGAAATACCGGGTGAATGTTCACTCCTTGTGGTGAAGCAATACATTATGCCATCTGTAATAGCCCATTTTCCTCTTAATTAATGAGAAATGTGTTTTTGTAATGAGTTATGTAAGGGAGGGCATTTTGGACATTTTGCCTTGATATTTAAAGAAAATTTTGAATCCCTAAGTTGTCTTTTCGCACTGTTCACGCCATCACTGTTCATGAGAGTTGCCCCCAAATTACCGACCTCAATTTGTCGTCTCCGACAAGAGTGCTGAGTCGTAGCGCCTTCGTCCATCGAGGTTCAGAGTTCTGTTCGTCAGGGTCCTCTTGCAACACCGTTGTTTGCGAGCAGAGAGGGGTGATGCGATATCGGCTTGGATATAATTATTAAGTAATTGCGAAGTATAAGACTTATTGCTAGGCCCTACGCTTGGAATCACTTTACATGCAAGTATACGCGATCAAATATGTAGCAAGTGATGAGTATTTAAATATCATTCTCTGTAGGAGTTGATGTTTACAGAGAATGATGTCTAGAATTAGCTTTATTAATTTAAGAGTCTTACAGAAAATAAAGATTCACAATGGGTTATTGTTTGGTTGGTTTGTTTTTCTAAATGCTAACTTAAATGAGGCTCCGATTGGATGAGTAAATGCAGAATGATGATAGCTCTGTGTTTTGTGGTTAAGCGCGACTTCATACTTCCTTATTTCTAATGGTCACTTCCGTTCTCATTAATTTATAGTGAAACCAGCTCTCACCGCAAGTCATTAGACAGAGCACCGGGCTACGCATGCATTAGTAAGAAGGTTATTCCTAACTTCTCTTTGACTACACAAGAGATATTATGTTGACCTAATGTATCATGTCATGATCTTCCATTAAGTTTTCTCCTGAATGTCTTAATGGGCTAGAACAAGTAGGTAGCTAATCTCGACAAGTGCTTAATATTTTTTTTTTAACAAACATGATAAAATCATCACTTACCTAGCACCTCTATCTTACTATCCTACATTGGATACTCAACCTGTTGCCTCTTAACTTAATTAAACATGATAACAAAATAAGGTAAAAATACTGGATAAAATATGAAATGCTTTAAAAGAAATGGGTTATACAGAAAGATAAACTACAATCTAGTCCTATATTAAAGTGACTAGTGTAGAATTAGACTCGTGTGCGAATTACCCCACACTTGCGCAAGTATACGCGGTCAGTAGGAAGTAATAAGTAAATTATCGATCTCCATAGGGACTGTGATTCACCAAAAGCTGAAGTTTAGAATTGAACAGAACAAAAGGGATTTTTATTGGGTTTGTCTGAATGCAAATAAAAGAATTGAAAAATATGCTAAACAAATTGAGAAGAAAGGCTCAGCTAAAGTACTTATGGAATGAGTTCGTAGTGCTTATGAAGAAATAATGTGGTGAAGAATAACTATCATACTTCGCCTACCAACGTCAGCTTCCACTTTCGTTCGTATTGAGTACAACTTCCGTTGCAACTCAATGTATGTTAATCAGGCGCGACTTATGTAGTATTTAAGCGTTTATTTCTAAACTTCAGTTTAAAGCATAAAAGACTTCATACTAACCTACCGAACATGCAAAATAGCCTTAGATCATTCCTCTTCCGAATTACAACCTACTAGTTCGTGTGGATGGCTAATCGACACTTACTTTTAAAATTAACTCCTAATTAACATCTTTTGGGTAATACCTCCCCAGATCTTCTTAACACATGTGTAAACTATTCTATTTTTCCTTAGCGTTGCCTTAACAAAATTAGTTCTTAATGAAAATAGGAAATACAAATAACAACATGGAAAACAACATGCTGAATTCGTATTAAACAATTGCAAAATGAGTTTTTACAAAATAATAAAAGAAAACAAATAAAATGTCTAAAAACAGAGTGTGTACTTTCTCGTGTCCACCCCTAAAAAATGGTTATTTTGATCTGCTTTTATAAGCTCCTTGAGTTGTTATAAAAACTTTCCATGTTGAACGGCTGATGAGTTATTGCGATAGATTTCCTCTAATTGATTTCGTCAATCACGTCTTTGCTGATTAAGGTAAGAATCTCATGATTATCACAGTTTGTCTCACTAGCGGTCTGATAGGTTACATTCGCTCTGCATCTTATTCTTTCCTTATTCATTTCGGTGAGGCATTTGTATCTGATCCGATCTGTTGTGCCCGCATCACTGCTTCCATATTCATTTTGCATTCTCCAGTTCCGTACTGCTTTACTTTAGTTTTTTCTTCGCATCGCAGTTCTTTTGTTTCCACTCCACATTAATCTTCCTACAAAAACTGTTCATTAGTGCACAGCTATTGTTTATTCGGCATTCAGAGTGTAACTTAAGCATTTTTCACATTATAATTCGTATTCCTTCAACTATTATTCATTATATTCACATTTTTCGCATTATATTTTTGCAATGAAGTACAACAATGATTCTAAAGTGTCCTAAATATTGACTCTATTTGAGAGTCATCATAAAGAAAACAAGTAAATAGTGAATAGTAGAATTGGCAGCTGCTTCAGGCGTGAGGGTTCTGATGTGTGCATAATCCGTGTTCTTCAAATGATGAAAATTAATTCCACAATCGTGCAAGTATACGTGGCCTGTAGTCAAGTGATAAATAAATTTTAATCGTTCTCCTCGGGGACTGCGATTTACCAATTATAAAATTTAGAATTAAGTGCAGTAAATAAACAAATGGGTTTGGTATTTTGAATATTTGCGCATGTAAAGAAGAGTTGCAATTGCTTAAAGTTGAGTAAAATAGAAAGACTCAGCTAAGGTACTCATGGGACACGTTCACTGCTCTAAGGGAAATTAAGCAGTGAGGAATAACTATCATACTTCGCAATCAAATGTCTGCTCTCGCATTCGTTCACACTAAAATTAACTCTCGTTGCGAGTTAGCGTACGAATATTTCGCGCACCGCATGCAGTTGTAAAACGTTTATTCCTAAACTCTTTTTTAAAGAATAAAAGACTTCATACTAACCTACCGAACATGTGTTATATTATCTTCCGATTCTACAACCTATTAGTGTGTGTGGATGGTGATCGGTCAACATTTACTACTAAATTAAACCCTAACTTGACATGCTTTAGATAATTCCCCCTTAGTCTCCCTTATCACAAGCGTAAGCTATCCCATTTTCCCTTAGCGTCGCCTTAACATAATTAGTTCATGATGCAAATGAAAGACACAATAAACAACATATAATATAACATGTTCAACATCATATTAATCATTTGCAAAATGTGAGTTTGAAAATAGAGTAAAGGTGCGACAATATAAACTGTAAAATAACAAAACAATAATACTTTAATTTCTCTCCTAACACCAGTTCCCTTCTAATATCAATCATTTAACAAAGTTTTTCTTTAATTTCTGTCCTAACACCAATTTTCAATTGGGCGATCAGTTGCATTCAAGAATTTGACAATCAAATTAAAAAGAGCATAAACAATAATAATCCCCAAATCTCAAAACATCAAACACAAACACAAATCCAAAACCTAAATCAAAATCTGAAAAGTTCAAATTCAACAAATTTACCTTTCCCTCGTGTTCTCTGTTGTGGATGACGGGGTTGGTGGCTGGCGGTAATGAAGGCAGCGGCAATGGAGGCGACAGCGGCCGGCGGAAATGGATGGTGAAATGGTTTAGGGTTTAGAGATGGCGAAGGGGGTTGGCGGAGGTGAAAATGGTTGCGGCGGCGAATAAGGTTAGTGGCAGCGAGGCATCGACGAACGACGAAAGGAAGAACAGCGGCGGCGAAATGGCTTCGGTTTAAACAAGTGGCGGCGAATCGGGAGAGAAGAAAGAAAGGAATTGGCTTCTATTTAAATAGGGGTTTAGCAGACGGTTTTTTCAACCATCGGCTAAACCCTCGTGTTTTTCACATATTGTCCGACGTTTTTTAAAACGTCGGACAATCAATTGAAAAAACCGTCCACGAAATTCATTTTGGGGGGAAATTTAGATGTTTAGCCGACGTTTTCATTAAAAAAAAAAAAAAAAGAAGATATATTTAATTTAGGAGGGTACAAGAGTCAATTTACAATATATTTAATTATTTAAAAAAATTAAAAAACTTTTTATTTAGACATTTATTTTAACCCTCTAAAAATTTAGATATCTAATTAATAAACTTTGTTAAAGTAACCATTTCTCTAATTGACCCTATAATTTTTCTTCTCTTATTTTCAAGTATCGGGCTTTTGTGATAAAAAAAAAAGCTAAATTATAAAAAATACCTATAAACTATGGGAGTTGAGTGAAAAATATTGCTGAATTTTAAAAAATTATAACTTTGTTTGAACAATATGCCCTTTTTTTAAGGTTACAATAATTTGAGTGAGAGATTCAAACTCATGATGTGGTATATACACTAATGCTACTGAGCTACTACTCGTGTTAGCTTGAATAATATGCAACTTTTGTGAAACGTTTAAAAGTATTCTTCCAAAAATGACTTTTTTTTTTCTCTTTGTATATTTTTTTCTCCATGAAAGTTAATGAGAATAAACATATTATTAACATTTAAAACGTCATAATAATGATTTGATCAAATAAATTTGAGAAATTCAAAATTCATATCGATAAACATCCTTCGTAACTATGAAAAAAAGACTAAACTATTACTGGAATGAATTTGAAAACCTCAATAGGTGAGTTTCGGTAGTAGTTTGTTCACTTCTTTAAAGTTGAATGATAACTCATAATTGTTTTGCTGTGTAGGATCGTTGTTTAGTCTAAATATTTAAATAATTTGTCCACTCAAATGTACATTCAATGTCAAACCCTGAAATATGAAAAATAAATTCTTGAAAACCCATATATCATTTTCGAATTCATATTTGTTGTTTATCGTCGTACCAATGATAATACTAGAATTAAGAGTTCATTTGTAACTATGTGATTTATTTAAATTTTTCGATTTTCTTCTTATCAATTACTAATATAACATTAAATTTTAAGAGTTAAAGCACGTTACAATTAATAGTACTGTCAATTAAAAAAAAATACTAACTAGTTTGAGCTAACACTCAATAAATTTCTCTCCATTGAAAAACAAAAGTAAAAAATAAATATATAAAATAAATGATAAAGAACAATCATACGAAAGAAAATCCATTAAGAAATTAATTTCAATCATCAAACTATTCAATTAATCAAAAAACTAATATTGACATAAAAATACTTCCTTTCACAGTTAAATAATTGTTATAAAACTCTTGAGAATTGGATCTAACAATCTTGTTGAAGAACAAAACATTTGGAACTCAAACCCAAAACTCCCAAAACCAAGTTGATTTCATCTGAAGGAAGAAGAATGATCCTAACATGCAAATCTAAACACAAGATATGTAAAGAGTGCTCATGACCTCTAAGTTCAAAAGACTTTGTTTCATTGAAACTTCAAAACATTCTTCTTCCTTCTTTACAATGCATAAGCTTGAGTATTTATAGCCTCCAATAAAACTCCTAAACGATAATCTATTGTCACTTAAATGTTGTAACTCTCAAGTACTTGAATACTACAATAACTACTAATTCAAAAGTAACCTTAAAGCACATAAATGAAAAGTTTAAAACTTAAATATCATGTAAATGACTATAAATCTGAAAATTGAAGGTTTTGTAACCATCCATAAATAAATGAAGCTTCTTTTGAAGTAGAGCTTGAAGGTTGTTCCATTAATAGATGCTTGATTTGCATCAAATGGACTTTGACATGTACTTGAACTCATTTAATACTTCACTTCAAACTTGAATGCAACATGAGGCATCATAAATAATGTTCGGTGCATTTAATACAACTCTATTATCAAACTTGTCTTTAATCTTGAATGTTTTATGATTCACATTAATAATATATAGGACGTTTAAAATAAAACTTTACATTTTCATTAAAAATAATTTAACAATAAAAATATATATATTTCAAGGCGAACAGAATTTTTGAAACTTTAAAAAGTTCGAAATTATTTTTTAAATAAATGTTTAACGGTTTCTATTCAAAGTATTTTTGAAACATTTTTTTAAAGTTATTTTTAAACTTTCAAAATTGAAGAACATTTTTAAACGGACATCATAGTTCAACCATATTTTTTATAATTTAACCGTGATAAAAAAACAAAAAAAAAAACAATAGCAGTGCGTTACAAAAAAAAAAAGAAAAAAGAAATATATATATATATATATAGCAGTGCTCTAGACATGAGTTTACCCCAAATTTTGTATTTAAAGGTTCTGTAATAATCATTTTATTTTTTTATGTTAGTTTTTTAAAAAAATTAAGCAAACAACTATTCCATTTTTTTTTTATGATAACCTATATTTTTAAAAACCAAACAAACATTTAAAAATAAAATAACTTTCTAATTTGTTTTTATTTGTAGAATTTGGTTCGGATTTAGTCTTGTTGAGAGAATTTAGTGAAAGTAAGTTTAGATTTTAAAAGAAATTTAAGAAGGAAAAAACCGAATGATTTTTTTTTTTTTTTTTTTTTTGAGTACATAAACAAAACAAATGATATTTGAACAGGGTAAAATTGAATTTATCCTCAAAATGAATTTTATCCTTTATACTCATGAAATCATTCTATCCCATTTCTACCAAAAATCCCGTCGGTCTGTATCTACAGAAATCCACGGATATATTGATTCTTTTTTTTTTTTTTTAAAGGGATATATTGATACTAATTATTCATGTGATTTAACTTAATTAAACTACTATTACTAGGCATTTGATTTTAGATTGATACTTATTATACTGTATTTTAGAAAATCTTTGACGACAAACTCCTGTTCTTAGCAATTCACTGCTGTAATATAGCCGAATTTGTTTTTAACATCAATGACAAAAAAAAATCATCAATCAATAATAAATCTCTTCTTAATGAGATAGTAGAAGTAAAGATTCAAAATTCTCAATAAAAACACAACTAATACACAAACCAGAAATTATAGCCTAGTGTCTTTGAAATATTCAACCAATTGGACCACAAATATGACATTCCATGACACTTAATCAATCTTGAAGTTAAGAAGAAATTAAAATAAAAACTGTCCTGATATCTTAAAATATGCTCTTTAAATGAAAAAGAACACTTTTTTTAGTTATTGAAAATTTATGACAGTTATTTAGTCCCATAAAACTAGTGACATTTTATTATATTTTTTAAAAAATTCACAGTAAAATTATATTAAATGTCATAATCTTTTGAATTTTTTTAAAATTTTCATAGTAACATGAACATTTTTTTTTTTTATTGAAATGTGCACAATTTACAATTTAATTTTATTTGAAAAAATAACTTGACATTTTAAAACTGTCATGGTGATAAAAGTTAATATTGAAAAATTAACTTAATTTATGACAATTATAAAATGTCATGAATAGAGTTCATAAACTATATTTTCATTGATTCATGACAAATTTTAACTGTCGCGAAAAAACTTTTATGACAGTTTTAAAATAACGTTAATGATATTTTTTGACATTGTTATTATGTTATTATAAAAGACATTTCACAATTGAGGATACTATGATAGAACACAAATTTAGACATGATTATCATAATAAATGAGTTATGACAATTAAATTTGACATAAAAAGCCGAATTTGTAGTAGTGCAATAAACAAATAGCATGACAAATTATTTGGTAAGAAAGGGATAAAATAGTAAAATGGAAAATATATAATTAAGTAATCTCGACTTTTTATTGAAATAACTTCCAATATTATTGATACAAACATTTTTCATTAAAATATAAAAACAAACTGACTCCATAGTGAACAACAACACCAACTTATTCTTAGCCAATTATTGTATCCAAGCATATTGATAACATATTATTACATGATATTTGAAGTAAGTTTCAAAATATGAAGCTGTTGCCGCAATTAGATCTACCAAAATTGCAGTCCATAAGGGTGATACCATCGTCATCAAAACACATCACAATCTCTGTTAAGTAAGCACTGCCAGTTCTTGATTTGCATCGAAGAATTGGTTCCTTATGATATTGGTTTTTGATGGCGGTTCGCACTCTTTGTCTCGATTTGGAGCGGTTGTTTGGTGCTAACCCGCCAACTCTAAGGGCTCCAAGAAGGTCGATACTGGTCCTCATGTTTATAGCCATTTGAAAGTATGCTGTTTCATTAAACATGTTTTCTGAACAAATTCCATGTTTATTCCACTCGTGACCCCAAAAAAATTTGTTGTTACCCGTTATGATGTTTGGCCAAACTACATTCAGATTATTTTCTAAATGTGAAATCTGAAAAGGAAAAACACTCAAGTTCAAAATTCATTATTTTTGCTAAATAAATCATTGTTTTGTTCTTTAAGGTTATATAATATATGTGTTTATTTATATCTTCCTCAAAATTCAAATTTTTCGTTATAGTATACCTTACATGATATGGTATTTTAGTTAATTGAGAGAAGTTTTGAGAAGAAATAAGGTCATCAAAACGTTTGTACTAGTATACCTTACTGTAAGAAGATTTGTACTTTGCGTTTTTTTTTATTCGTAATAGTTAATGCTTCTTTGAAGTTTTTTTTTCTTCTCCCCATCACTAATTAACATGCATGCTCCCAAAATGAGCAATAATTCAATGACATGAATGTATATCCTATAATTAAATAATTATAGGTTCAAATTTTCTACGCCAAATTATTGTAATCTTAAAAAAAAAAATCATCATATAAAATTATTATGATTAGTTGTTAAATTTGTCAACGTTTATGGAGAAATGAACATGTAAAAATTAAGTAAATCATGCAAATTCAATTTTGAAAGAGTCAGGCCCTTTTTCTATAATTATTTGATTTTTTGTTTTTTATTTTTTAAATTTAAACTTATTTCACTCAAATTTCCATCTTAAAAAAAAAGTATGTGAACGCTAACTAAATTTTAAAAACTAAAATAAGTTTTTAGAAACTACTCATTTTTTCTGAATTTTAGTTTGATTTATAAAAAACATAAATAAGAAGTAGTTATTAAAATGAGAAAAAAATATATGTTAAAATAGTTAATATAGACTTAAATTTGAAACTAAAAACAAAACGGTTATGAAACACAAAGTCAATGTTAAAGACTGGAAAAAATGTTAAAAATTAAAAAACTATACCTAAGCTATTTTTTATATTTGTTTAACTTTTGTTTTGAAAGATTATATTTATTTGAATTTGAAGGCGCGGATGATTATAAAGATAATAGAGAGTTTGAGAAAGTTTAACCTGGTTGAAATCAAAGGAATTTCCAGGACAATTAACCACGGAATTTCCTCCATTTTGAGGCCAAACGCCATGGATTGTAAAACTTGGCAACGAATGCCCTACACAACGTCCTTGCTGAAGCTTACAAACATTGATTGGCCATTGTTGAACAAACCAAAAACTATCGAAATTTTGTGATTGAACCAAAGGAAACAAAATGATCAAACCAAACATAAACACAATTTCTCTTTTGGGCATTGTCATTGTTTTTCTAATCAAAATGTTCAAGCCCTTGAAAGTTTGGTGAGCTTTGAGTTGCTACCGTCCCCTATTTATTCTAAAATATTTAGTGTTTCTATCACTATAATTATTGTAGTTATCTTCTAAAAATAAATAAATAAAATTATTGTAGTTATGGGGCTTTTGAATAATAAAATAATAAAGAAAAATCCCAGTTGCTTATATTTTACACTTTGAAACTTTGAGCTCAATTAATTCATGTCTAACTGTCCAAAACGGATCCTGTAGGGGTGGCGTCTACGGCCTGACCAATATTGCATCATAAGTTTTTTTTTTTTTTTTGGTAGAAAACAAGCATGAAAAAGATTTATAATCTCCTTAATGATCATTATTTTGGCTTCTTTTTTCTCTCTTAAAGTCATTTTTCCGTGCTGAAAAAAAACAACCATGCTACTTTTTAGTTGTTTTTTCGGTTTTACCCTTTATGGCTTTAAGAGTTTAATTTTCCTGTCAATGATAGGTTATTAATAGCATAGACTTGCATCGAATGAATTAAAATTTATTGGCGGGCCCATAAGATACAAAGTACTCGTGTTTGTTTATTATAAAATGAGTATTTACTAACCACTCTTAAAAAAAATTATATTTAAATGAGTTTTTGTAACTACTCAAAACAACTCCTCATTTTTACAACTAAAAATAATTCCTCATTTCTAACGGTTCATTTCTACTACTCAAAATAATTCATTTTTAACCACTCATTTTTAATCATTCTTTTTTAACTACTCAAAACAACTACTTATTTCATATTCACATCCAAACAAACTATTGTCTCTAACTCCTCTACATAAAAACAGCATCCAAATGAATTTTTTGCTACAACTCTCAATTTTTAACTAATCAAAATAACTCTTTAAAATAACTTCTCAAACTAACTCTTATTCATTCAAAACCTCATCCAAACACCTCCTAAGATTAATAATATTACTAATCAACTATAATTGGGCCAATTTATGCACCGACTAAACT
>JBBMKA010031303.1:0-24384 GCA_037833695.1 Sechiopsis laciniata
CGTAAAATCACTGTGTCATTCTTTCTCTTCTTCCTCTTCATTATTATTGTAATTTTCAATCTCTTTTAGCTGCAACCATGCTCTATTCGATTTAAACAATCATAACATAACCTCCAATAGTATTTTTAACGTCAACCAGGTATAGTGGTGACTAATTGTTACTGGTCTTTTACATTGGGTTCTATCATTCGTTTATGTAAAAAGATCAGTTCAAAAGGTATCTCAGATCTCCCGACTTTAAACTATGATTTGATCCTGGTTCGAGATGTAGTATGGGGTTAAGTTTATTTTAGAATTCTCTTGCCATTTTATTTTGTTCTCTTTTTAAGGGAATTTGTTTTTGTAAGATTTTTTTGAATTAGCTAATGAAGTATTTTGATTTAAAAAAAGAAAAAAGAAAAATAGTGATTGAGTTTATAGGTGAATAAATTCCTAGCTTATAAAATTCGTTGCTTTTTCCATGTTAGGGAAGAGCTTGTACTAATTGCCTTTTGTCTTTTTTTTTTTTTTTTTGGCAAAAGATACGGAGAGAATGATATAAATGGTATGCAAGAAGCATACAAGAGAACATTAATAAAGGTTACAAGAAAGTTTGCGAATTCAAAGAAATGGAAGTAATGTCATAGTTGTGAAAGAGATTAGACTTAACATACGAAGAAGCATAAAATGAACAAAAATGTCTCCCTAAAGTCTCGAAGGAGGCTTGTCCACGTGTTTATCCTCAAACGTTCTAACATTTCTTTCTTTCCAAACAAACCAAAGCATAGCTCCAAAGATGTTAGACATGATAACAACCGCTTGAGAAGAAAGCTTAAATCGACCTAGGGTGTCAGAACTAATCGCCTTTGTTTGATATATGTTTATTTAGTCCCACTACAAAATTGTATGGTTCGTTGTGTTAATGGGCAATCTTTAGGTCTTTTACTTACTCATATTTCACTTCTTTTCTCTCTTTTAACAGTAGTTATGTAAAAGAGAGTATTAATCTTTATAATTAGAGTCACAACATTTTAATTGGTTTGTTATATACCTTTATGTATATCGAGAAGATAAAATAAAAAAATTAAATTTGTTCAACTGATAATTGATAAAATATACATCGTAAATAATTTGAAATCTTCATAACAAAAAGGTTATATATCTCGCTGCTGCCTAATTAAACCTTGTTTTTGTTTGATTTCCTTAGTATATTTGAACGTATCAAACTAAGTGTACGTGAATGTAATAGTTTTGACTTTAAATATTTAGGAGTACAAAATATTAGGAGTTACAAAAAGTATCAGACACCATGTAATATATTTATGCCCCTAGAAACTATTACACCATTTTTTTTTTTTTTTTTTTTTACTTTTCACGACACGATTTTGTGTTAAAAAAAAAAGGTACTATTTTAGGTTGGCCAAAGGTATGTCTACGAAACAAAAAAAAATAGAGATCCTTTTTTCTTTTGAAAAAAAAAATTTAATGTCATTCTTATATAATTCATTAATAAAAAGATTATGAATTTGAATCTTCTCGTCCAATTATTGTTGAATTCAAAAAAAGAAAAAGTATATTATATACGATATTATGCATGAATTTAAGCGTAATCTTTTTATGAATACTCAATTTAAACGTTTGCTGACAAATGTTTAATGAATACTCAATTTAAACGTACCCATGTTTAAAACGTGCTTAAGTGCTCACATTTGGACTATTTTTGTGCAATGAATATTGATTGTATAAATTCGATAACGTAGTGACCTATAGGAAATACTTGCCATCAAAGTTTGAAAGTCACAAAACCCATTAAGGAAAAAGTGCTCTTCCTTATTTTTAAAATTAGGTCATTCTCCTTCAAGAAAAAAAAGTCATTAATACTCTTTCAAAAGTCTCATATATATAATCGAATGAATCAATGACGTATTAGTTATTTTAATTGATGGTAATTCATTTCAACTCTTCAACTGCACATTCGATTCTTGAAATTCGGTATTTGAATCTCATATTATTTGAAATCAATAGTTCATGCTTCATATAGAAGATCACATATTATAGAGCATAAAACAAATAGATAATTAAAACCAACAAAAATAAATTATATAATTTGACTATATTTTTTTATCATGATATATACATATAAAGTCTTTAAAAGATATATTAAAACTACGAGTGGGTCGGTTTTAATTTTAGATCAACTCTTCACCTAACCCAACTCATAAAATTTCATGATTTTGAATCAAACCCAAGTCAAAAACTTATTTAGGGTGTGTTTGGGGCAAGGAGAATTGTAATGATTAAGTGGAGAATGAGAATAAGGAAGAGAATGATTATTTGTTTTTGGAATGAAGGTAATGATTATATGAAGAATGGTTATTTATGTTTAGAGTAAAGGTAATGATTATGAGAAAAATAAAATAATGAATATGATGTGAGTGAAAAATAGTGATGTGATGTATAAAAAGTTGTTAGAGAAAGAATAAAAAATATTTATGAGGAGAATGAAAAAGTGATTTTTGGAAAACGTGTTTATGAGGTGAATAATTCTCGATAATCCAAACACGAAAAATCATCTTCATTCTCATTCTCTTCCTAGTGGCCCAAACACCCCTTAAAGACCCTATCATCTAGGTTATGTTCGAATCCCTCTTAAAAAAGAAAAAAAAAAAAAAAAACTCATTTTACTTCTCAATCAATTCTCAACCATGAATGTCCCATTATTACAACAATTCCTCCCTCTGATTGGTTTATGCAAGAAGACAAGAAACAGACAACGGCAGAGAAGCCTAAATTCAACGAATTCAAAAATCAAAACATTTAATTCTTTTTTCACTTCATAATTTCAATCATACATCTTCTTTTCTAACATGGCGTAATGAACAACTAGTGGCCAACGCACGCCACAACAAATCTCCATTCAATTGGGCGCCGCAGAAGCTTTGATCCCCAAATCTCCATTCAAAAGTGGAGCAAATGGGGATTTTGACACCCAATCAAAAGTCAAAGACTACGCAGAGAAAATGGGCATCTCTAAACGTTTCTGTCAACGGCGATTTGTGGTGAGTAATTGAAATCATCGCCAAGAGTGGATGAAGAAATTCCAAGTGACGAAGCGAAAGTTGTTGTGGTGTCGCCACCATTAAGATGTCTCTTCAATCGATCCAAGTCATCAGCCGCATCGAGCATTGTGGGTCTTGTGGATGGAGATTCTTGAGTGCAGAGCAAACCCAATTCGATCAGCTCTCGGATTGCCACTTCCCACATTTTCTTCATTTCAGGTGATTGATCTCTCAAAGCTCTGTGTAGACAAGAATCCATTACTTTTTCTACTCTTCCGTAGCAATTACTCTTTACCCATTTGTGTAGACTTATCCCTTCTACGAACATGTCATCTATTGGCCTTTTTCTTGTCACCATTTCTAGAACTAGTACTCCGAAGCTGTACACGTCTCCCTTCATTGATGCTGATGAACCAAACCCGTATTCTGTAACAGAATAGACGTAATATGAGTGATGCACTTGACGTGTTTGCTAAAAGTCCTATATGAAAAAAGGGGAAATGGGGGATTGTTGTTTTGATATATATCTCTCTCTTTTTCGCATGTTAAATCGTTGTCAATGTGAATATATTCAATGATTAAACTTGTCATAGCTTCATAGCTTTTCAAACCTGTGTTGTGCACCGGAATAGACTTAATATGAATGATGCACTTGACATGTTTGATAAAAGTCTTAGATGAAGAATGAGAAAATGGGGGATTGTTGTTTTGATAAATATCTCTCTTTCACATTTTTCGTTGCCGTTGTGAATATCTTCAATGATTAAACTTGTTGTAGCTTCATAGCTTATCAACCTCAAGCTTCTAGGCCTAGTGATAGTGTTAAACTTTTATATGTGTATATATATTCATTTATTTCTTTATTTGTGACTGTCCAAGTCAACTTACGTTCACCTTGACTATTGTCACAAGGCATATCGTCTGACTCTACAACATTTTGATGTCAAGGAAACTTAAAAAATTAATTACTAAGTAGGCGTCTATCATGGATTGAACTCATCACTTTTCAGTTACTTATGACCTTCTTGACCTCTAGACTACTCCAAGATGGTTTGTGATAATGTTAACTTATCATGGCATAAAGAGAGGATCTTAAGTTAAATCTCTGGGGATGATTAAAAATTGATGCAGTTGAAATTCCTCTCCCCTTTTGATTTATTGGCAACTTAGCGGAGCTATAGCTGATAGAGATGGAGGTGGAGAAGATTTTATTGATTCTCACTCACTCGACACTCCTTAGTCCTAATTTTACATTTTCTTGGTATGTAGGTGAACTGAAAATAAAATTCTTGGGGTTTCAAAAGAAGAGAACTATACCTGGTGCAATATATCCAATTGATCCAGTTAACATGTTTGCAGTTGACTTTCCCATGTTTTCAACGGCTGCACCATTTCCAATTCCAGGAGTCATCAACCTTGAGATCCCAAAGTCAGAAACAAGAGCTGTCATGTCATCTTTTAGAAGAACATTGCTTGGTTTTAAGTCACAGTGTATGACTCTGACTGGGGAGTGATGATGCAGGTATGCCATTCCTTCAGCTATATCACTGCATATATTCACCCTCTGGATGAGGCTTAAATCTGAAGAACTAGAAGCCAAGCTGCCTGGTGAATGTGAATGTGGATATAGATGGCTATCCAAGCTTCCCTTTGCCATGAATGGTAGAACTAGAGCTTTGAAATCAGGATGACTACAAGCTGTTATAATTCTTATAAGGTTTCTGTGGCGAATTCGCTTCAAAACTTCACATTCTCTATTAAAACTCTTTGTGGAATTTCCAGATTGCGTATGTAAAACCTTTATTGCTACTGTTGCTCCGTCTGGAAGAACGCCTCTGTAGACTCGTCCGTAGCTACCTGAACCAATTAGTCTTTGTTCATCAAAACCTCCGGTGGCTTCTGATAGTTGCCTGCTTGTTATTCTTGGAAAGTTGTGCATAAAATCTGGCATTTTTGACCTCCTTGATGACTCACTATTTCGTACTGAAATAATTGCTTTTAGACGTTGACAAGCAATCCCACAGCATATTGTTGTTAAGAACGATGATATGCTTATGATTAAGATGAATATAGTCAAGAATACAGGTGATTGAAACCGATTTCTCTTTTGAGAACAGGCTGGTATTCCAGGAATTGTCCCACAAAGGAGTGGATTGTTCGAAAATGACGAAGATTGGGATGATTTGAAAAATCCCTCTCTTGGAATCATTCCCTCGAAGTTATTGAATGAAATATTCAGGTAGGTGAGAGATTGGAGCTTACCTAGACTCGCTGGAATCATGCCTGACAATTGGTTTTTTGAAATGTCAAATGATTCAAGATTCTCAAGTTCACCTAGGGAATCTGGAAGATGACCTTGGAGGGAGTTGTTTGAAAAATTTATCATCCTCAGCGCAATACAACTTGATATCTGAGGGAAGATGTTTCCAGTGATGTTATTGGATGACAAGTCCATTTCTTGAACATTTTTCAGCTTGCTAAGCTCAATTGGCAAGATTCCTTGAAGATTGTTATGAGAAAAGTTAATAAAAATTCTTATCTCTTGCAAGCCTATTATCTGTCGAGGAATGCTTCCTGACAACATGTTAAAAGATAAGTCCAGCTTATAGAGACCGGTGCACTTTCCCAATGCTGAAGGTATTGTTCCTGACAAGAGGTTGTTGTTGAGAAACAGATAGTTGATCTGAGACAAGTTTCCAATACTTTCTGGAATCTCACCTGAAAGTTGGTTGTGAGATAGATCCAACAAACCAAGATGTTGTAACTCACCCAATGCTCCTGGAATGTCTGAAGTGAAGAGGTTGTGTGATAAGAAAAGCTGCTCCAATTTTGACAACTTGCTTATCTCTGCAGGAATTGTTCCATTCAATAGATTTGAAGTCAAATTCATCACTTCAAGTTTGGAAAGCTGGGCCAAACTTGGAGGAATTGATCCAAATATCTTGTTTTCCTGCAAAGAAAGAATCGAAAAATTGACACCAAGTTGACCAATAGAATCAGGCAGTGTCCCTCCAAGCCCCATTCCAGCCAATTCAAGCTCCTCTAAACTACTGCAGTTTCTAAGAGAAGTAAAGAAGGGTTCGAGATTGGTATTTCCATTATGGCTTTCCATATCATTATTCGATAAATGAAGGAAGCTAATTGAAGGTAGGTTTTCTACAAGTGCTGAAGGCAGTTTGCCAGAAAGATGATTATACTCGACGTCCAAGTTATAGAGCGACGTATTTGTTAAAGAAAGCGGAAGTTCTCCAACGAACTGGTTGTTGTACAGATTGAGATTCCACAACTCCGGGCATTTTCCAATTTCTATTGGAATCCTTCCTGTCAGGAAGTTGTTGGAAAGATCCAAATTATTCAACGACGTGCAATTAGAAAAGAGAGAAGGTGGAACTGTGCCATTTAACTTGTTCATCATAAGACTTATTACCATAAGTTTGGACAAACTAGCAAAAGAATTCGGTATGGGACCTTCCAAATTGTTGCTATCAAGGCGAAGGCGGCGAAGATTTCGAAGAGAAAATAGTCCAGAAGGAATTTCCCCAAACAGATCATTGTTAACAATATCCAGAATTCGAAGGCCTGTGAGATTGGAGAGGAAGGGCGAAATCTTTCCCACAAGCCCAACATCAATCAAACTGAGCTTCGATACTCGGTGACGGTGTCGGTCACAAGCTACACCAGTGAAGTTGCACACATCAACAGCCTCAATCCAGTTAGCTAGAGTGGAAGTTGGGTCATGTACAATACACTTCCTAAAGGCCAGGAGGGCTGCTTTATCAGTGAGCAAAGACTTATAAGGAGGGTAGTGGTGACCTATAATTACTGGACTCCCAGAATTCAAAACCGGATACTGAAACAGGAGAAGGAACACAGCTCTGAAGAAAATCATATCAAGCCGAAGAACAATACTACAGTAGAAAAGACCTGTAAGTTTACCTTCTTCTCTCATGATATCATCCTTTACTGCTTTTTTACATTCTACTTCCTGTTTCCTAAAGGGGAGGGGAAAATAATAACATATAAGAAAATTTAGTGGAATAGATAGGTTTCAGCTAGAATTGGTTGTAAAGTGAGCTAGTGAAGAAGTAGCTGAAAGAGAAAGGGAGGGATTAATGTAATTACTGGTGGAATTTGATATTTTATAGTGTAAAAGTTAGTGGTAGGAATGATGAAATGTGGACTAAAAAGAGTATTGTTCGCTCATCCTTTGCTTTGTGGGGGCTGCAATCACTATGATGATTAGATTTTCACTCAATTTTGAACCCATATCCTAAAAGGAGGGCTGTTTGGGGATTGTTTATGTGAAGGAATGGAAGAGAAAGAGATAAAACTTTGTGGACTTTTGATTGGAAAAAGAAACATATTTCTCCCTCTCCTTTGTGGGTGGTGAGTGGATGTGTTTGTGGGGGGACATTTTGGTTGTTCTGGCTGGTGGCTGCAACATGTTACATATATGATGCATGTATTCTGGTTGCTCTAGAAATTCTTTAAGCATCTTAAACAAATGAGAGGTTAATTTCTCAGTCTCGGACCATGTTTCATGTTTTGGGTTTCTTTTTGTTTGAAAAATGTAAATTAAAAATATAAATGAAATCAAAATTATGATAATGATTTCTAAACGAAAAGGATGAAACTGGAGGAGAGTGGAGAGAGCACAAAATGAAAGAAAAAGACGTGGTCTGCTGCATAATCAAAATTATAATAATGATATTTCTACATCACGTTTTCTGTCTTTGGCTTTGGCCATGACTATTGAATAATTTTGTATCTGTGAGTATTTAGATCAATTTATATGCATCTCGATTATTTTTACATGATAAACTGTCTGACCTTATGATATTTGGTTTTCAAGGAAACTCATAGAAAATTATTTCCTGCGCAAGTGATCATCACGAAGTGAATCCCAATTTTTTAGTTATTGAAGACTCTCCTAACCAACAAATGATGGTTGGCTGTTGAATAATGTCAAACCTCTTTTCCTATAAATTATTTCAAAAGTTTTTCTTTTCTTTCATCTTACCCCTTTACTTTACCTGCATCATCATCTTCTTTCATTTCAATTTAATAGAAGTTGGAGAATAGATGCTATACTAGGGACCTAAAAGAAATTTCATCAGAGATGAAGGGGCATGGAAGTGCAAATTTGGAGTAAGAAAGATTCTGTGGTGTGGCAGCCTTCTTCATTCCAGAATATCCTATTTCCATATTTCTACAGGTTTCATCTTCAATCTTCACCTTAATTCTCACATTCAGACAGGCAGAAAGAACACACAGATATTTCAGTTCCTTTTATAAATTAGTCAACGGAAGAAAAACTTTTTTTTTTATTGGTTATGAATAAGTGGTCAACTCTTTTTGATGAGACATCTGTCAAGGTCATGAAATGGATTCCATTACTTTTTTCTTTTTTTCTTTTTCTGTGTTTCAGAAAACTAATGACGAAGTTGGTTGGTGAATGGATGTGCTGTTTGTTTCCTGCGAAAATTTTCAGAAGCCTTTATTTATTTTTTTACAAATTTAAAGTTTAAATTTTGAGATAATTGTAATTCTAGCTAAATTTACCTAAAATATTGCAAAAATGTCACCTAGAAGAATAGTTGTCGACATGAAAAAGATTTGTTGAGATATTATTTTAGTTCAATTAGGCATTATTAACTTGTCATAACATGTTTGACATTTTCATCAACTTTTCACGTTTATATGAGTCTTGACATTAGAAGGAAATATCCTCTTTTTTTTTTTTAATTTAATATCAAGTGGAAATTTAAACTTGTAACCTTTTGGTTATCTAAATCATTGATCATTGAATATCATTAAAGTGAAATTTAATATGAATGTAAATTATAAATTTGATCATTAGGATTGGAAAAAAGTTAAAATTTAGTTTTCATGGTTCTCAATGGTTAGAAGAAACTCGGAATTTAGTCCTTGTGATTTTAAAAACTAAAATTTAATCTCTATTGTTTGGCAAAACCTAAAAAATAGTTTTTATCTTTCTTAATTGTTAGCGAATTAAGTACTTAGAAGTTAGATATTCATGTGTTAATAATGAAATTGTGAGCTAAGTGATTGATTAAAGAAAAAAATCACACCATTTACACATAAATAGTAAGGATTATATTTTAGATTTCATCAGATCATAAGGATTAAATTTTAATTTTTAAAATCATAAAAATTAATTCTATCTTTTTATAAACGATAGGAACTTTTTTTTTTCTTTCAAAATATAGAGCTACATTCTAGTTTTTTAAACCACATAAATTAAATTTTAACTTTCTTCAAATCAAAAAGACCAAATTTATAAATTACCCAATATAAAATTATAACAAGTATTGTAACTCATTTGAAAATTGTTTGCTTATTAATTTAAATATTTTTTTTTCATTTGACATTTATGAAAGTGACGTAAAATCATTAAAGATTAAATAAATTCATAAATGTCACGTCATTAAAAAAAGTAAAAAAACTCTTCCTGCAACTCTTCAATAAACAAACTGCATGCATACGAGCTATTAACAATCACTCTATAAATCACTCTACAAAAAAATATATCCAAACGAGTTATTAACAATCACTATTACTCAATCACTCATTTAAAATGTCATCCAAACAACCCCAATAAGAGTTACACCAATTAACCATTATAGGAGTTGTGTGGATGAATATTTGTAGGAGTGATTAAAATGAGTGATAAGAATGAGAAATTATTTTAAGTGATTAGAAATTGAAATTTGTGCAATAACTTGTTTGGATGAGATTTTTTATAGAAGAATCGAAGACAATAACTCATTTAGATAGAAATTTTGGTGGAAGAGTTTTAGGATAGAGCTTTTAGTGTAGAAGTTGCGTTTGAAGATTTTGGAGAAGAGTTAGAATGACTTTTTTTATATTTTATTTATATAGAAATTTTTTATAATAAATGTTTGTTCATTTGTACATAATCTCTCATTTTTATTAATATTTATCAATTTGTTTCTTCAAATTATTTTGTTTTGAAAATTTATATAAATATCTAAATTATTCAAATAATTTTAAAATATTTTACTTTGCATGTTTAATTCTAATTTAATTGATATTTATCCAATAAATTTCAATTTCATAATATATCCAATATATTTTAAATAAACAAATATCTAATTAATATATCAAATATATTAATTCTCTACTTTAATAATTATCCAATAATTATTAACCCAATTAATATATCCAACATATTAATCAATATTCTTCATTTAATAATTATCCAATAATTATTAAACCAATTAATATGTCCAACATATTAATTATTGTGATTTCTTAATTAAATAATTATGTATAATTAATTTATCAAATAAATTAATTTCTCTTTATTAATATTTATCCAATAAACATTAAATTAATATATCCAATAGGGGTGAAAAGAAAATCCAAAAACTGAATAAACCGAACTGAACCGATCCAATGGTTTGGTTTGGTTTTTTGGAAGGAGATTGGATCTATTGGTTTTAAAATGCAGAAAACCAAATTTCAATTGGTTCGGTTCGGTTCGGTATTGAAAAACCAATAGAAAACCGAACCGACGCTATAAATTCTATTTTAAAAAATCCTAATATTCTGTCAATTCATTCATTTGCCTCTCCTGCTTCCATCGTCGTTTCCTTTTGCTCAATTTTTTTCCATTCTCCCTTTAATCCAGAGCTTTAATTTACATTTTCCCATCATCTTTAAAACATCGTTCTTCTTATTTCTTCCAATTTATCAAGCATTACTCAGCAAGGTCAGTGCTCAAGTTGAAATTCTCGATTCCACTTTTTTATGGACGACATCCAATCGAGCTACTCATGTTCTAGCCAAGCTTGCCAAGAACGGTATTTCCTTTTTCATTTTCTCAAACAAGTTTCTTATCGCATCCTGTTTCTTTATGCTTTTTTGTTCTCTTTCGATCTTTGGAGTTTCTAGGGTTTTATATTCATCTGGATGGTTCTTGCTTTGGATTTTTTTTTTGTTATTAATTGATTGAAATTTAGAATTGATGTGTTGTATGGTGTTTGGTTTGTTGCCAGAAGAGGTAGTGAATGTGATTGTGGAAGGTGGAGTTGTGCCAGAGCTTAATCCAATTTCTCAACCTCCTCCACCGCAGCTGTGTGCTTCTCCTCGAAATCTGGTTGTTTATGCTTTATCTAAGCAAGGATTTTTAGGTTTGTTTTGTTTGTGTGTTCACATTAGTTTTTTTTTTTTTTTTTTTTTTTTTGCTGTTTTGAATGTTCTTAGAATTATTCCAATAGTCAATAGTCTTTTTCTTTTGTTTCTTCTCGAAATTGCCCCTGGCATAGTTTGGCTCTTTTAGAATTTGATTGCCATTTGAAATCAGGAAGGAAATTTTTTTACCTAAGAATTGATTGCAATTTGAAATATGGATTTATACTTTCCTTTTTCAGAAACCCTACAGTGCTTTCCTTCTAGAACATATATCGAAATTGGGCATTTGGAATTTTTCATTCTTTCTTTTCCCCAACCCCTTAATTAAATAAAAATTTGGTCCATTTTTTTTCCCACAACACAATAGCTACCTTTATAATGTTTTAGAATAAAGATAAGACCCCCTTTCTTTCTCAAAACAATAATATAATATAAAATAAAACCCATTTTTTTTTTCACTTTCTTAGCATTTTTCTCTGTAACCAAACTAAGTTCTTTGATACTCTCTTAATTTCCAAAAATTGATCAAAAAAATCACACTACAAATGAGGAAAAAAAATTAATTCAATTTTCATTTAAGTCAAAACCAAAAACCGAACCAAAACCAAACCAATCCAATTGAAAACCGATCCAATGGTTTCATACTTGATTGGACATTGGATCGAATCCATTTTTTGAAAATCGAAGGTATCGGTTCGGTTATCAGTTTGGTACAAAACCAACAAAAACTGAACCGAGATCACCCCTAATATCCAATATATTAATTAGCAAGTTTAATAAATTAAACTTTATGCTCTTATTAATTACCACATAATTAATATGTGAATTTGAACTCTTCAAACTCACTCTCTAATAAGAAAGTGTACCAGTAAGTATGACATAGCCCAGGGACTGTGGACCTATAGGTTGAAAGCTACAACAACCCAAAATTCAATCCCTATTCGTTAACATCAAGCTTATTCCACTAAAGGCTTAGGCTGAACTCTTTCACCATATAGAACAAGTTAACATCCACGGATATAATCGGCCATCTATCATATGATCCTTCACGAGCTTATTCAAAATTCACAGTTGGGACAAGAAATCCGTTCTACCCTTATAATTACATCTTTCTTCTTAAGCGCCACTGATTCTTTTAATAAAAAGTGTTTATAGTCCAACTATAAATCAATGTCCTCTCGGGCCAATGAGAGGCGAGATCCCATTGCCCAAGTCCCGAAATCAATTTTTATAGGAACAACTCTACATCTTCCTCAAATTTTGGTAAGGCATGAATTCCTTCTTGTGATGTTGCGTTCCCAACCACTCACTACGACAATTTCCAACGTGGAAGGCTTATGACCCAGCGATGTTTGGCTGGTCTCAACCATGCATATCAAAGGATGCTTTCATAAAGCAAGAGTTCCCAACTCACTCAGGATTAAGATCATATCGACATACGAACATCTTTAGTGAAGTAGTTGATACGATTTTATAACAAAATTACAAGATCAATCATAGAACTTTTAGTCTCTTCTTATGCAAAAAATTATTTTTGCATAGGCACCCCCACTCATATGTCTCCACATGAACAACCAGAATCAGGTTGTTTGCAACCTTTACAAAGCAGACCGTACTAACAGTGTCACCAAGATTTAGGCACCCAGCCTTAGTCCATATATTGTAGACATTTTAGATTATTAACTTGGAACTAGATCGACTTGTATGTCGTGTACATCCAAATAACCATAGGAATGTCACTATTAATCCAATTAATGTGATAAAGTTGAACGACGTTTGTATATTAAATGCACAATTAATGAAAATAATAATCTTTATTAATAACTTAAATATAGCATTAAATGTCTAACATTAAATGCTTGTTTTTTAAATACAAACTACTAGGCATTTATGGCACAATCCCTAACAAACACTATTACCATCATTTCCTTACCAACTCCAGTCGCACAACTCAACCAACACCCTATGGTTACTCGATGGAAATCAGGCAACTCTAAGCCTAAACAATTCTTTGGCTGCTCTGCCACAACTATGGTTAATTGGAATATGGTTAAACCTCACAAATTTTTAGATGATGTATGTGTTCCTTCTTGAAAATGAGCCATGAATGCCAAGTTTAATACACTTGTTCGGAATAACACATGGGGCCTTGTTCCACTGACTCCTTCACAACATCTAATTGGCAATAAATGGATCTTCAAGATCAAACGCCTTGCTAATGGATCCATTGAACGACATAAAGCACATCTAGTTGCTAAAGGGTTATCTCAAACGCCTGGTGTTGATTTTCATGAAACATATAGCCTAGTTGTAAAACCTGTGACTATTAGAATTATTCTAACTCTTCCTGTCACATGGAAGTGACCGATACGACAGTTGGATGTCAACAATGCTTTTTTAAATGGAGTTTTTAATGAAACAGTGTTTATGCCTCAACCAGAAGGTTATGTAGATCCTCGACGCCCTCAACATGTCTGCAACTTGAACAAAGCCATATATGGTCTTATGCAAGTCCTTCGTGCCTAGTTTGATAGGTGTGTTCCATATTGATCAGCTGAAAATTTCTACAATCCAAGTCCGACTCATCTTTATTCTATTTTAGACAAGGGCACACTCTGTTCATCCTTCTTGTCTATGTGGATGACATGTTAATCACTAGAACAAATGGCAAGCTTATTTCTACGGTCATTCACAAACTTAATGAGCAATTCACCTTATGTGACTTGGGATCGTTGCACTATTTTTTGAGTGACTCATCTCCACAATCCAAGTCCGACTCGTCTCTGTTCTATTTTAGACAAGGGCACATTCTGTTCATCCTTCTTGTCTATGTGGATGACATGTTAATCACTGGAACAGATGACAAGCTTTTTCCACGATCATTCACAAACTTAATGAGCAATTCACTTTACATGGCTTGGGATCAATGCACTATTTTTTAGGTGAGCAAGAACTTCACAGGGCATAACACTTTTATAGGAATCCTACATTTCTGATATCTTGTCTCATCTTAAGCTGCAAAACTGAAAACCTACGCTTACACCAATGACAACATCTACTCATACATCTACCAATTTGAGTCCCTTATTTACTAATCCGACATTACATCGCAACACACTTAGGTCCTTGCATTATGTCCTTTTTACTCTGCCTGACATTGCCTTTGCAGTTAATAAACTTAGTCAACACGTGCAGATGCGTACAAAAGTTGACTGGCAATGTATGAAGTGGGTCCTTCGCTACCTACAGGGCATTCTGCACCTCAAACTTGTCATTCACGCTGCTCTTTCTTTGACCCTGACAAGTTGCTCTAATGCGGATTGGGCCGCCTACCCTCATGATCGATGCTCTGTAGGCAGATATTGTATTTATCTTGGTCCAACCATGGCATCATGGTCCTCTAAAAAACACTCTGTTGTTGCGTGATCTAGCGTCAAATCAGAATACTATACACGTGTCCATGTTGGTGTTGTTCCCTTGTCCTTGAGCTCAAAGTCCCTCTCGATGGCACTTCAATCACATGGTGTGACAACCTCAAAGCATGTGCTCTTGCCCGAAACTCCATTGTACACGCACTCTAATCACATGGTGTGACAACCTCAACGCAGGTGCTCTTGCCTAAAACTCCATTGAACACTGATAGGGTTGGATCTTAGTAGAAATAGGAATAATATAAGGGTATGTTAGCAATTACTTAGGGAGTAAGTTAGTGATAGGGTTGGATCTTAGTAGAAATAGGAATAATATAAGGATATGTTAGCAACTTACTCCCCAAGTAATTGCTAACATACCCTTATATTATTCCTATTTCTACTAAGATCCAACCCTATCATACACGTGCGTACTAAGCATATAGAAGTGGGTATTTATTTCATTAGGGACCAAGTTATACGTTGTTAGCTTAAAGTCCTATTCCGTCAAACCAACAAATTGCTAATTGCTTGACAAAACCTCTATCTAGATCCAAATTTCAATCTCTCAAGGACAAACTTGGCCTCATTTACTACTCGTCACATTTAAGGGGGATGTTAAAGTCATATGTTTCCCATCCTAGTTGTCCATCGCCTCCTCCTAATTGTACTTGTAATAGTTCTTTGTCTTCTCATGTATTTAATTCTCTTTTTGTACTGTTGGTTATTTTCTTTGTATCTCTAGTTATTAACCACATTTTAAAGGTAATAAAAAAAGGTGTGTGCAAAGAGGAATGCACTGAGATATTTTCCTCTGATTCTCCTTGTTTTCCTATTACTTTTCTGTGTGTTAAGAACCTTTTTTTTTTTTTGGCTGAGTTCAAACAAAAAAGGGCGATCAATACAATAATGCAATAAAACTTCAAAACCTGGCAAATGATGAAGTGGTTTTTCATGCTGCTAAGAAAAGAAACAAAGAAGGAAGAGAGGCATTACAACTTCCAATGAACTTGTTCAAAACTTAAATGAAGTTTCATTAACTACACTAAATTAATTTACATTGACAATAATTTCACTAAATCTTCACTATTATTTTGCAAAAATTAATGAAAAGATATCTACATAAGGAAATTTGTCCAACATGTCAGATATCAAAAATACACCCAACATGACATTTACTCCTTTTTTTCTCTCTCTATTTAATTGTACACCTAAGTTATTTCATGGCCTTTTCTTTTCTCTGTTCATTCCACATATTCATGTTCAAATGGCAAATAGGGTGGCACCAAATTCAAACTCAGATATTTAGAACTTTAAATAAATTGATGAACCATTAACCTTCATTGTTTGATTTTAATCTTTGAATTTCTTCTCTCGCACGTAATATCCTTCATAACAAAAAAGCCAAGTTCTAGGTAAGCATTTTTTAGCGACTAAATCATTTTATTATATGAATATATAAGGCCATACCTCCACTGTAAATCAGAAACTTCGTTGAGTAAATCCTTCTCCCTTTCATGAGCTGCTTCAAGCTGCAATTAATAATCATTCAATGGCTTTAGAGAATGTTTATCTCATATGATCTTTGATTCAAATCATGACCAAATACGAATTGACTAAAAAGAAGAACTGATAATCATGATAGAGACTTAAGGTTGAGTTTGGGATGACTTTTGGAGGGTGAAAGTGCTCTTAAACACTTTTCAAATTCACATAGTTAAAAACTATAAAGTATTAAAAGTGCTTCGAGGAGTGTTTAGGGCAAGGAGACTAAAATGATTATGAGAGAATAATTCTTTTACTCATGTTTGAACTACCGACAATCATTTGCCACATAATTTCCATTCATTGTCCCCATAATCACTATTCATCTCCCACATAATCATTTTTCATTCCCTCATAATCTTTTTTTTTTCTGATAACCACTTTTTATTCTCTATACGTACTTTTCCATACTCACAATTTTATTCCCCTATAATCATTCTTTGCACCCCAAACACAAGTAAATTTCCCAATAATAATTTATTGAACTCCAAATACAGGCAACGATTCCCTCATAATCATTTTATTTATCTCAAACATGTATAATCATTTTTTGTTATTCTTCCCGTATCCACATTCCTCATAACTCCTTGCCCCTTTGAAGAGAAACACTTGTCAAACAAACATTTTTACTAAGTTATTTTTAAGAAAAAATTGTTTCGTACTTCACTTTACATGTCACCAAAGCAAATAAAAATCTTAAGTATGGTTGAGGTGAGGAGTTCAGTGTTTCCAAATGTAGCAAAGATTACGTAGGTATATACGTTTCAGACAAACATTTACAAGCTGAAAACTGTCCGTCAAATTCAACTTAATCTTTTTTCATAATGCTTAGTAAACAAACAATACTAAGAAATATTTGTCTAATTTCATAATTAGTTCTATTTCTCTAACTTTATTTATTTTCATGATGGATGTAAGTGAAACGCCAACAGTCTTAAGAGGCAAATTCCAAGATGTAAATTGTCAAATGGTAAACTCTAATCATAAAATGTATCATTTAATTGAACTATCCTCCTTTCTTACATACCAAGGATTTCTCGGTTGCTGGAATATGTGCTGAAGAGACATCGGCTACACCCTCGGCTGAGCATTTGTAAGAGAAAGGGGACTTCAGATCTGTGTCAACTGAAATGAATGTAGAAGAACCTCAAAGAAAAAAAAGAGAGAAAAACACAAACCTGGAAAATCTCCGAGTGAGATTTGCCTCATTAGAGTCAAAATATCCTCCTGTTCCAACAAGGACAGAATAAATTCAGCAATTGACAAGTGACAATGCTATATTAATTCATTAAAACCATACCCTTTGAGCAATATTTGTTTGCAAAACAGACTGCAACACCGGAAACATAGAAGATCTAGTGTTGATTGGTATTGCATCTCTAGCGTTGATCGGTATAGCATCGGATATTGAAGGTAGAGGTGTCAGCAGAGGAGCTGGTAGATTGCAAGGTAGAGTAGCAGAGTTTGTGGTCATCACCTGCATAATCGGCAAAGTTGGTATTTTAGTATAAATACAAAGTGCACACATCAAACAATAACTTGTTTTCTTTTGTCACAGCGCATAAACACACTAAAGCCTTATGAAATGGTCCGATCAACTGGTCCTTTTTTCAATTCTTCAGTATTTCTCTTAAGAATGAACCAGAACTAATTCTTTCATGGCTCTACTACTATTTCAACCAAGAGAAGGCTATTCAAGTTTTTTTTACATGGTGGATGGTGATAAATATATGAACATAAACGTGTTATGTACATTAAAATGCACATATATTTAACAAGTTGTACATGTAGAATACATTAAAATGCAGACCACGTGTTTTACACTTCTTCGATCTTATTTCTGAGCATATACATCTAGCATAATATTACATTATGAGAAGAATTTAAAAAAAGGAAGAAAAAAAATGAAATGAGCGCAATCGGTTATACGCAAACCTCAAAAACTACCAACCTGCATACTGTGACTTTTTTGCAGAATAGGGAGTGAAGTTGCCTGAAAAGAAATAGACAAACTGAGTAATGTGTCCTATAAGAAAAGAAGGAATCTCGTCCAGATTATTAAACCCACCTTTTCTGCATCGACATTCTCGGAAGTAACTTTGAACCGCCCTTTCTGTTGAATAACTGGTACCTTTGCTTTCTCATCCTGTTCCTCTTCATTTGTTGCTGGACTTACTGTTAAAGACATCAATTGGACATAAAACTAGGAATTTATAACCCACAATTACAATCAGAGAACACAAAAGTCTCATCATCATATAGCTATATACATACATGATGACTTGGGATCTTTAGAATGAGAATCAGCTGGCTTGTCTACGGGCTCAGAAGTTATTCCAATTGCTACACTGCCATTTGCAAGATTCGTTTCGGTCTCAATACTGAAAGTTCAACAATTCAAAGTGATTCATCATGAACTTTCCACTCGTAAATAATGGGCATCACAATTGAACACATCCAGAAGGGATTTTTTTTCTTTGAAAATACAGACATGATAACCCTTGTGCTGGTTAAACTTTTCAGAAACATTAATAACAAACAAGTTGATAGCACTATCCGTTCAGCAAATGAGCCAAGTGCAAAACAGCGAAGATGCAAGTATACAAATATTTGTCTTTCAGATTATATGGAGCTATTTTATAATGGCAGTAATAGGCTTAAACTCTTACCAATCTTAAAAAAACGGAACTCTACCTTTTAAGAGAGAAAAAGAGAGAAAGAAGAGATTATTTAGCACTTTTATGCTACATGCTGGGAAGATCAATAATTTATGTATTCAATTGAGCCCTTACTCCACATACTTAGAGTTCGAGCACAATTTTTCAGTGCTAACAATGACCTTCCATGCCTGTCTGTTTATCCAATTTATGTTTAACAATGTGGTTAGAGAAGGTATAAACATTTCTGAAAAATTCTAACTTCTCGAGAGAAAACTTGGATTTATGAAGAAATGAAATAATCTCAGACATTTTCTGCAAAGCTTACCTCTTCAATAGAGTACAAACTTTTTTAGCTACGCCAAGCTACGGCATCTCGACTATTCTGACGGAGCAACCGACTAACCCTATTACATTTGGTTGTCAATGTCAAAGTCGTAGTAAATTAATTCTTAAGACAAGTGGCTAACATAGATTGAACCCATTCTCTCTAAACCCTTTATGATCTCAAGATCTTTATTTGACCACTGCATGGTATTTACATATATATTCATGAATAAACAAAAGTCGTGCCAGCAATAACAAAAAGTCATGCCAACTGATAGACCACAAGAATGAGAACGAGTGCTATTTGGAGATCCATGAAACATCAGTAATTGACATTGTCATATCATATCTCAAAGAAAGATTTCTCTGAAGACATCACATGAATAACTTAAAACTAAAACTGAATCTACAAAAACAAACCTCTCTTTTCTGTTAAGTGGTGAGGGCAAACTGACTTCTTGTTGAAGAGTGTTAGAAGAAACATTTCTTTTCTGTTGGCTAATGTTAGGAGTACTCCCCAAAATTCTTTTGTTGTTCTCTAAATAAAGCTCTTCAGTGGAACCATGCTCAATTTGATTATCATTGTGGGGTGAAGAATGTTGTTGAGAGCAAGAACCAGTACTTGTTGAGTCATTGATAGATTTTTTACAATCTCTGGATGAGAAACAAAAGCCTAATGTTAACATACTCTGTCCAGCTAATAGACTTATAACAAGGTAAAACTCGGACCAAAAACAAGGGATTTAAAATCCATACAGAATGTATGCGATAATTTATTGTTGTTAGCTAAGAAAATATTAATAAATACACAAAGTAATTATAAATTATTTACACTGTATCATTAACTTTCATGGACGGTTGTCTCCGTGTCATGCCATTCTCTTCCTAAAAAATGTTGAGATGATTATGCACCAAAATTAAAAATACGAAGATATTAGAAAAAGGATAAGTGCATATAACAACATACAATATCTGAACTTTCTGAAGAATTTTGGCATTGTAATTTCTTTTCTTGTCCATTAAGGGTAGATAAGGAATTTGAGCTACCAACTTCAGCGATTTCACTTATTGATTCTTCAAATTCTTGAATCTAATTGTAAAAACAAAATAGCAAAGATGCTAAACTGTCAAAATCATTTATGTTGCAAACAGAATAATTGGTGATAAAAGATTTACCCGTACCAGAGATGCCTGAGCCTTTAAATCATCAATATTGAAGTTCCATACACTGATTCCTCGTTTATATTCATTCTGTTTCATAAGTTATAAAAAATATGTGAAGACTAGGAAAAGAAAAATTCAACTGTATCAAGGACACAACTTTGTCGAGAATTGTCAGCTGCTAAAAAAACATGGCACAATTAGTCAGGATATAAACATTCCTCTTTTCATTAAATAAGGAATTCAAACCTGTGATAATTCTTCCTTCTTTCCATATGGCATTTTCTTTTGTGCAAGCATATCCTCTTCCTTTCTCTGTGATTAAAGTATTGCTCTAATAAACAACTTGTACCAAATACAATAAAATAGAATTGTGCTCATTCCTATAATCAAAATAAAACCCCAACCTTAAGTGCCTGTATACGATCACCAAAAACAGGTAGCCCTTCCAGAAGGGTACGTGCAATATAATCACTTGATCGCGCTTGCTTAAAAAATGCATGCTTTAGCAGCTTACTTGCAGAAGGCCGTTTCGAAGGATCTTTTACCAAGCAACTAGCAATCATCTGCTTAAAAGACTGAAGGAAAACAAAAGAACAAACATTATGCTTATCAACTCCAGCTTTTAACATGGTCAATGACAATCTAAACAAAAGACTATACCTTCGAAAACTTTTTATCCCTCTCATAATCAAGGCCTGGAGGTGCATTTTGCAAGGTCATCATCAGTACCTACAGTAACCATTTTCTCAATATATGTTTAACTCTATGACACTTTACAATATCAAAGTAATAGCATATGATATTTAATATTAATGCACCTTCATCGGTGGATATTTTGAGAAAGGAGCATGCCCATGGGCTAGCTCTAACCCAGTTATGGCAAAAGACCAGATGTCAGCCCTGCCAAAAAATTTGTGAACCAATGTCAGTAAGCAACTTTGTTGCCTAGGAGGGAAAGAAGAGAATAAAAACTATGTGGAAATGAAAGCATGACAGCAATGAAAGAGGAAAAAATACTAACTTGAAGTCATAACCATTTAGTTGCTCCATAACCTCAGGTGCCATCCTGAAATAGAGAGAACTTTTTTATCAGGAACAAATTGATAAAACTCCTTTGATGAGAGTTCCTAATCCATTCTATTATACAAACTATTTGTTCAGTAGAAACGAAAATTTTAACATTTTAATCATTCCAATAAAGAGAGCACAAAGGCGTTCAAATGATTCAAGCACAACAGAACTACAGACTTAATAGGTACACGTGCATATAATAGTATAAAATACAAGTATACCAGCATGGTGTCCCCACGAATGTATTCCTCACTCGTTGCCTATCTCCTGAATCAAAAAGACAAGCAGAAACACCAAAATCCCCTAGCTTGATTGCACCACGTGAACCAATAAGAACATTCCCTGCCTATAAAAAATGAAACGTAAATAAATTAAAATAGAAGAAAATAGAGGCTAAATTTTATGCTTTGTCTTTAGCATACTGTTACCTTCTCTTGACTGTGAAATAACTAGTTATAGTTACTTAATTTCATGAACTTCAAAGAGTACAAGAAATTTATTCTTCAGATGGGAGATCAAATAATAAACCATTCAAAATCAGCTCCATCGTTGGAAAATTACAGGCAGGTTCAGTTAAAAAGTCTTAGCTACATTCTTATTTTAAAAAAATAATAATTAAGCATTCATCCATGACATTCTTTCTCTTTTTCTATATATTTTTTTTATTTTGCCTCATGTTCATCATCCTTCCATTTATTGCACCATGTGTTATGATGTTTGTAGACATGATAAAACAAATAAGTTAATATGGAGCCCCTCTAGCAAGAACCTGAAGAGATATGGAGATTAATTCTAATTACATAACTAATAACACACCCTGGATTACAGGGGAAACTACTAATGTACATCAGACACAATAACATGTAACAATTGATAAATAAGACCTTAGATTCTCACTTTTATATCCCTATGAATGTGTCCATGATTATGAAGATATTCAACCCCTTTCAATACTTCTCGTAATATCGTTGCTATGACCACTTCCTCGAAACCATCAGGATATGCAGCTTTCAATATGTGAAGACATGAACCTCCAGACATGTAGGGCATAACAATCCACAAATCATGACCGTGGACAAAGGAGCAGTGTGATTTAAGGACATTTGGGTGGTCAACCAAGATCATCGTTTGTACTTCGCGAAAAATCCTAACCTGTCGTACAATCAAGTAAAGTAAGATAACCAAATGTATTGACTGTGACAATGTGAATAAGAAAGAATACAGGGCATTACATTCGTTGTGCTCAGAATTAAAAATATGTGAGTGCTTGCAGTTGTCTAGTCATGCCAACATAAATCTAGAATGAACGGAAGAAAATAACCACAATTCATATGCAAAAAGAACTTCTGTCATGTATGAGAAAGAACAACTAATCAATCTAAGCCGTTTCTTACCGACAATACTTGAATTTTTCAACCATCGTCGAGCAATCTAGCCGTCAAAGAGAGTCTTGGGATATTTAAAGAAATGATTTCAATCTATGGTAGCCACCTAGGAACTAATTTTCTAGAGATTTCTTTGACATCCAAATGTTTTAGGGTCAAGCGGTATGTTTCATGACATTAATCGAAGTGCGCGATATCAAAAAAAAAAAAAAAAAAAAAAAAACTTGAATTTTTCATGTCAATATTATAATGTTATAAATTACACGTCAATTAGAATCCCGCCAAATTCAAATAATAGAAAACTGGCTGCTCCTAATAAATCCAGTCAAATCTGCCAATAGCATAATTCAATTGGCATTATGAACTATCTATGACTAAGGGCATGAGTTCAAAATCCCACACCAAATATAGTTACAACTCAAAAAAAAAAATCAGTCAAATCTTGGTACAGAGTATTTTGAACCAAAAAAAAATAAAAATAGAAATAGGTACAAGATGCCCCTCTGATCAGAATCCAGAACAGAGAATTTTAGTTCATGTGCCAGGCGGAGGAATAAAAAAAAGTCTTGCTCTAACCATTTTTTAACAAGAAAATTCCCCAAAAAAAAATAAATAAATAATAAAAAAATCGATTCCCCACAGACATACTTTAGGAAAAAAGTGAACTAAATAGAATCAGCCAGCCGGATAGCACATCTAAACTTTCACAACTTTTTCACATAATAACGACGTTGAAAAACAATTCAATTCGAAGCAGATCACAACGTTTCTTCACAAAAATCAAATCGTAAAATTAGCAACATAACACACAAAAAATAGTACCAGATCACAATTCTCGCGCTCAAAATCGAGGATCTTAATAGCAACGATCTCATTCAGCGGTTTACACAGAGCACGACGAACTGAAGCACTCACTCCCTGTCCAACCTCCTCATGAAGAACATAAAACTCTTCACCAATCGGATAAGTCTTCTTCTCCATCTCCAAAGCCCTACGTCTACTTCCACAACAGCTCAATCAATCAATCAAACACCAAATCGACCTACAAAACCTGCAAATCAAAGAAGATAAACACATAACTACAAATTTCAGCATAAATCGGAAAAAAAAACGGCGAAAAGGCTCGATTACAGGGTGAAAACAGAAACGAGAAGGTTGATCGAATAAGTTTCCGACGAAATTGAAAAGATCAACAAATTGAGTATGAATAATGATAGGCAAAAAGTGCAAAAAAAAGTGGAAAAAGGAAGGGAGATTGATTGAAAAGGCAATGGCATTGATGAGAGGATTACCAGTTTGAGAGGGATTTCATTTGGAAAGTCGATATTGGCTTTCTCGTGAATCTTGCGAGCGAAAAAGAGGAGAGAGAAAAGATCAGAGCTCTTACGATTTTTTTTTTTTTTTTGGCTGAAATTTCTCCCAAAAATCGGATCGTCTCCTTCAAATTTTGAAGAAGGAAAGGTTTGTATGAATATTTCTCCCGCCATATTAGTCATTTAGTCAAATTCCGAATCCGGTCCGGTTTCGGATATATATATATATATATATATATATATATATATATATATATATATATATATATCTCGCTTTTTTTACAATAATAATGGTT
>JBBMKA010031322.1:0-24376 GCA_037833695.1 Sechiopsis laciniata
GAGTGACTCAATCTAGAACAAGATCTTCCATATCTTGCTTCTAGATCTTTGATCTTAAGAGGTAATCAAATTCTAGCATTTCTCTTGGTTGTTCCCAATCCATAAGGAGGTGTTAATCTCTTAATTCAAAGGTTCTTGCTTCATTATATGCTTGGATCTTTGGGCTGAGAATTAGGGTTGCCTTATCATAGCATGCTTTGATTCTTGTTTTAAGCTCGCAGTACCATGCTATGGTTTATATGTTGTTGAGCATGTTAGTTTGATAGGGAACAGGGTCGAGTATTCTTAAATAGAACTTATCAGGTTGTCATCATCCAGAGGCTGAGAGCAGACATAAAGTACTTTGTCCCCACAGGTTGGGACCAGCGAGAATAGGATCCCGCCCCCGGCAGCCGGGTGTGGTCTAGCTCACCACATCGGCATAAGCCTAGTCTGTAGCCTGCTAGAGCGGAACCCTTCCAATGGTGTAAGTCTGCCTTGGCCGGTTCTTAGCTTCAGGCAGCAGTGGTATTCAGGCTGCTATAGTTGAGTGCCGAAGGCCTCGCACTACTGTAGATCAGTGACACTGCTTCCCAGTCGTTAGGCATGCATACCTGGACCAGCATAGTTTGTCCTTAGGCCCCCACATTTATGCAGTTTGAAGCAGCAAGCGGTGTGCGCACACACGCATTAGGCACTGGGAAGAGAGCTCCCTCGGGCTAATGTTCGTGAGTACACCATTCCATTCTGAGTTTAGAGCCAGACACTGGGTACTCTCCCAAATGTCCCAAGACCAGTTTGGAGAGCTGGTCAGGACCAGCTTTTGAGTTGGTCACTTGGCCGAGGGTATGAGACCTTCGAAGATATCTATTTGGGATCATCTTTTGAGTTGGTCATTTGGCCGAGGCTATAAGACCTTCGAGGATATCTGTTTGGGATCAGCTTTTGAGTTGGTCACTTGGCCGAGGGTATGAGACCTTCGAGAATATCTGTTTGAGATCAGCTTTTGAGTTGGTCATTTGGCCGAGAGTATAAGACCTTCGAAGATATCTGTTCGAGATCAGTTATTGAGCTGATCACTAGGCCAAAAGTAAGAGACTTTCAATGACTCAGAAGTTGTATTGACAACTCATTCCAGGGATTCTGTGTTGGTAACTGTTTGCATGTATACTTGGATGCTAGATGATATGTTGTTTCGTACTGTACCCCGGTTGAGGATTCTTACTGAGTGCCTTTGTACTCACCCTTATTTTCTGTGGTTTTTCCATCGATAACTTGGGACAGCACTGGGACGGCTAGCAGAGGAGCTGTATGATCATGGGAGTTACTGGCATCACTCTGTTTACGTCTTTTATTTCTTTATTCAGCATGTAGTTGGACACGGAGTCCATAGGAGGATTTTGCATTATGTGGTTTAAAAACTGTTTAAGGATGTTTGAATAAAATTACTGGCCAAGAACTTACTTTGTTTTTAATAAGTTTATGTTTGGATGTTTTTAATTTCAAGGAGTTTTATTTGCATAAGCTGTCCATACTGTTTTAAATGCTTTTACATACATGCATACTGAGTAAGAACCAGGTTTAGGATTGTTTTTAGAGTCAGGTTCTTACATTAGTACACCACTTCCGTTCCAGTTTAGAGCCAGACACTGAGTACTCTCCCAGGTGTCCCATGATCAGCTAAGAGAGTTGATCAGGATCAGTTTTGAGAGCTGGTCACTTGACCGAGGGTATGAGATTCTCGAGGATTATCTGTTTGGGATCAGTTTTGAGAGCTGGTTATTTGGTCGAGGGTAAGAGAACTTCAAGTATAACAGGTCGGGATCAGTTTAGAGAGCTGATCATTAGGCCAGGGGTAGGAGACTCCTAAGCACTCTTGAGTTATGTTGAGATCACAAGGCAAATATTCTGTGTTGGTAACTGTTTACATGTATACTAGGATGCTAGATGATTTGATGTTTTGTACTGTACCCCGGTTGAGGATTCTTACTGAGTGCCTTTGTACTCACCCTTATTTTTTGTGGTTTTTTCCACCAGGTAACTTGGGACAGCACCGGACGGCTAGCGGAGGAACTGAATGATCATGGGAGCTGCCGGTGCTACTCTATCATTTATTTATTTGTTTTAGCATGTAGTTGGATATGGAGTCCATAGAGAATTTTGCATAATGTTATTTATGTTGCTTTATGGATGTTTTAATAATACTCTGGCCAGGGATTGTTTTAAAATTTTAAACAGGAATTCTGAATTGAATGTTTTTATTTTGGAACTTAATGCATTTTAAATCGTTTTCACGGACTTATTTATCTTTAAATGCATGCATGCTGAGTAAGAACCATGTTTAGGATTGTTTTAGAGTCGGGTTCTTACATGGGCATTGGCCAGATTTAACGCCAAATGATAAGCCCTTTTAACCGAGAGGTCCCCCTAGGGTTTTGGTTCCAAATAACTTTATTAGTAGAGCCATACAAGCTCAAAGGGGTATTAATGATAACCTTAGCATCCTCCAACCCAAAAATACCATTTATCAACTCCACATTCCATTTATTTCCATCCTGAATCAAATCTGCAACTGATCTATCCTCCCACCCTGGCCTGACCCTATACACAAAAGGATTTCCCTCTCTACAAAGCCATGAATCCCTACCAATAAAGATACCTTTACTGCTCCCCACCTTCCATTTATACCATTTTTTCGAAAAGATCCCTCCCCCATTAAATACTCCTCCAAGCTAACGAAGGATTGCTCTCAAGGGGAGCCTCGATAAAGTCACCATTGATGAAATACTTACTCCTAAGGATTATACTCAAAAGGCTATCTGGACTCCTAAGGATCCTCCAACTATGCTTAACAAGGAGTTGATTAAAAAGACTATCTTTACTGACTCCCAACTTCTTCCAACTCAACCAATGCATCCTACTCTGTGAGTTCGACTCCTCCCCCCACCAAAACCTAGCACAGAGACTCTCCATATCCTCATTAAAGGATTTAGAAAGTCTAAAGCAACTCATAATATAGGAGGGAATTTGATAATTTGTGGGTTAATTTTTTATCGGAAGTATAACTTTATGTCAATTAAACTAGGTTTATATTGAACATACATCACCATTAATTCAAACATAATTGGTTAAATCATTATATTATAAGAGCTTACATACAATACTAAAATTTTTACTTTAAAGATTGAATTCCAATATCACTTAAAAAAAACAAATTTCCTGACAATTATTTATTTGGAGAAAAAAGTTCTAAAAATCTAAGATCCAAACAGTTTGCCAAAATATGAAATCTATAGATTTTAAGTTTCTTTCATTCAAACCTATTAGTTTCACTTGATTGAAACTTATCAAATTTATTTTATTAAAATCTTTCACTTTGTTATTATCAGGTTAGCGCGATTAAATCAATTTTTGCTTTTTTTTTTTTTTTTTTAAATTTTGACATTGTTCAATTTTTTTTCTTTTTTAATCCTCATAAAAAAATCTCGTATTTAAAAAAAAAAAAAAATTAAGTTGAAATAATTATTTTCAGTACAATTTTTTTTTTTTTGAGATTACAACAATTCAAATGTGGGATTCAAACTCAAAATCTCTCGATTTTAAGTGTACTAGTACAAATCACTTTGCTTTCACCACCATGAGTATTTTTTTTTTTTTGAAACAATACCTCCATGAGTAATTAATGATTATATTGAAGGGTAAAAAATATATAGTTGAGACTCGAGAGGAGAGTTGAGGTGACATTTAATTAGATATGTCAATTTTTCCCTTAGGGTCGGGTCCTCGCGGAGACTTGCCTTTAACGGAGCGGGGAACGAGGACAGGGAAAAAAAATTCCCCGTAGGGAAAACATGGCAAAGGATGGGGAATGCATTCTCCATTTCCGTTTCCCGATACCCGCCCCGTTTACATTTTTTTTAATTTTTTTAATCTCATTTAGTTACTTTACTTTTTAGATAAAATAAATAGGGTTTAGAGAAATTACATATTCAAAAGAACATTTTTTTCTTGATAGGTAATAATATAATTGAAACTTATAAATGTTTTAAAAGAAAATTTGATTATTTAAGATTATAATTCAAAAAATAAAAAAAATAAAAAAAAATTGAACAGCAAAATTTTTTTCCATGGAACCAGATCCCCGCAAATTTTCTGGCTGGAAATCCTCACCCTAATCCCCACAAAAAAAAATAGTGAATTTCAGAAGAACGGAGAATGATTTCGGTGGCAGGGAAGCCCCGGCCCGGCCCCGCCCCGTGGACATCCCTACATTTAATAGACTCTTTCACTAACAGAGGCCGTTACAACCGTATTAATTCAACTGTTCACATCTTTTTTTTATCGATTCTGAATTAACTCACATTTCCGTCCCCATCTCTTCGGCGCTTTGCCGGCGAGAAATGATCAATCGGAGCACGGCGGGGAATTTCAGAGCCAGTGGAGGCACAAGAAATGCCGCTGGCTAGGTACCAAATTCGGAACGAGTACGGCTTGGCCTGTAAAGGCCGCCTATAAAGATGATCCCGAAGCTCTTCTTGAAGGCGTTGCCATGGCCGCCCTCGTCGGACTCTTGCGTCAGCTCGGCGACCTTGCCGAGTCAGTTTTTCACTCTTTTCTTTTGTTTCTTTTTTACTACTGTTTTTTTTTTTTGGAGTGGATATTTCTGATCGTTCTCAATTGTGGATGATGACTGATGGATATATGTTTCTGCATGGAATTGAGGATTGTTGGTGATGGTTTGTGAGTTGAGCGGTTGGAATAAGCGTTGAATTCTGAAATTTGGGTTGAATCAGAATTTTAGGTGTAGATTGTAGGATCAGTTGACCGTTCATTGATTAGGTTTTCAATTAGAATTAATGTAGCGAGTGAAATGCTGGATGCGAGAGGTTTATAGATTTTTTCTTAGGATTATCGACTTGAATTCTCCCTCTTTCAATTCGAAGACTCACCTTCTCCAGTGGCTCCTCAATCCTTTCAGCTCTTTCAGATTCTTTGCTTTTCAAATACGTTCTTAATACTGGCTTGTTGAAGACTTGGGATATGTATTGTAACACAACGGTAATTTCTAGGAGTTTGTATTAATCTTTGATTTTCCGTCTGCATTATGGGTAAATTATTTACAAAATTTGGAATTTTATCCTACTTTAAATTTTGTACTTAATTTTGGTACTCTTTGTTAACTTCAGCAGCTGAGCTTCTTAATATTCTTTCCTGTTCTGGTAATAGAAACTAAGTTAACCGGCAAAATGAGTGTAGCACAACTGGCACGAGACTTATACAAAGTTAACCATATGCATGGATTCTAAATTTCTGAATGACATTTCACCACACCATATTCGGATTCAGTTCAAATGATGCATACCCTGTATTTTTTTTTTTTTTTTTGGTTGAGAAACAAATATGAAATTATAAGGTGCAAGGCCAATTACAAAAGGGATCTCCAGCTGTTCGAGAGAGAATCATAGCTATAATCATGGAAAAGAGAGATCGTTTACACCAAGTTACAACTACAATAGTTAAGTTTTTTCAATGTATTTATGTCGTTGAATGAAAAATAACTGGCAATATCTTACTGGGGACAGAGAGATTGTGAAAATTTGAAAGGATTTGTTTTAGATATTTTACCAGCGTTCTAAGTCCTTTTCTTACCTCCATCATATATTAAAGAAGATTTTCTTCCAGAAATATGCCTTCATCTTTGTTTCTTTTTATTTGTTAAAAGGTTTGCTGCTGAGGTATCTCACGACTTACATGAAGAGGTCATTACAACGTCTGCAAGAGGCCATGGTCTTATGATTCGTGTGCAGCAACTTGAGGCAGAAATTCCTTCAATTGAGAAAGCATTTCTGTCCCAAACAAATCATACATCCTTCTTCACAAGCGTAGGTTAGTCTCCAGTATGTAATATTATATTCTTACCAACAAATCAACAATAATGCCCACTACATTGATTATACCGATGGATTTAAACAGTTGATAGGGGTCATGAACTGTAACTTTCACTCTTAATTTTTTTTGTTATTTTAAAGAAATGTAATGTGGGGACCAATTTCTTAAAAGGCTCACTCAGGCTTGCACGTGCAAGGCGCAGATTTAGTGCCTTGCCTTGTGCCATGAGCACCATAGGTAAAAAGGTGTGTCATCCTGTGTTACAAATATGTTTACTGACCCCTAAACGCAAAAATCCTTGCATTTAGAGTTTTTTTTTTTTTTGTTCTTTATTAATTAAGAGAATAAAATTTTCTAATCCTTAGTTTTTTTTTATTAAATATTCTTACTCCAAGTATGTTATCTCTTCTTTATGAATGTTCTTATATAGTGCCTGCTCACCAAAAAAAAAAACTTGTGCTTCTTTTGTGCCTTGTGCCAAAGCCCCAAAATAGGCTATTGTGCCTTAGTTCGGCTTAGGCTTTTAAAAACACTGGCGGGGACTTAGAAAATTTTCCTCTCACTTCAAATTACTACTACAAACGAATAACTCATGCTCAAACTCACTGAACCACTTCATTCAAATGCAGCACAGAATTGTCATGTTTATTTAAAAAATAAAATAGTTTTGCTACCTCGTTACTGATTTATGTACATCAGAATACTGATTTATAGTGCTAAAGAGTACAACATAATGTTATTTGTTTCTTGAGAGCTGCACGTATCCTCATCTTGACTAGTAGGAACAATTCAAACAATTTTAAAAATAAGATATTGATTGTGGAAGAATCATAGTTTGTTAGGAAGGTTGGTAGATATTGTAAGATCTAAATAACCTCTGTACTTAATGTTAGCCCTTTCATATTGAATCATTTTGATCCCACATCATCGGAATAACACAAATTCTATTGGTTCTTTTAGATATAGGCTATTATTAGTAGATTAGACCATCCAAAAAATCTATTTGATACTTATTTTGTTTTTTTAAAATTTTTAAACAACTTAGAGTTCATCTAACATCTAAAGGATAAGCTCTTAAATCACAATCATGAATTATATTGCAGGACTTGACTGGCATTCGAATTTGCAGTCAGAGAAAAATCTTGTTGCTCGTGGAGACTTACCTCGGTTTGTGATGGATTCCTATGAAGAATGCAGGGGGCCCCCACGTCTGTTCCTTTTAGACAAGTATGTTAAACTTCTGTATAAATGTGAAAGAATTATGTTCTTAGGATTTAAAAAGAAATTCTTTGACTGTCTGCCTTTGAATAGGTTTGATGTCGCAGGGACTGGGGCATGTTTGAAGGGATACACTGATCCATCAATATTTAGAGTTGAACTCACAGCTTCTGAGAGATCAAATATTGAGCCTCAAAGAGAGAAGAGAAATCGTAAAATTAAGGTATATTCAATAATGTAGTAATTCAATACAGAAAATCAACTTCTTAGGCACTTTGATTCACTCTCTTTTACTTATTTGACTGGTTAGTTAGTTGAATTTAGTGATCAATGTGATAGGATTGCCATAAGAGTACTTAAGGATATTATCTTCACTATTAAGAGTATAGTAGTAATTTGTTAGGGAAGTCGTCAGTGGAAATTTGTTATAAATAGAGTGGGTGAAAAGATAGATGTAGATAATTAAAATTCTTTAGTTAGTTGTCTCTCTGTATTTTCTGCATTCACCAATATATTTTCCTAGTTCCTAGTCCTAACACAATGCAGTATCTTTTACTTCATGAACTGACTACCGTTATTATGTAATTATTATTGCATATGAACGTGCATGCGCTTTTAGGCCTATTTTTAATTAAATTTTTTTGTTTATCTATTTGGTGGATGCGTCATTCTTTTGTATCTTTCTGGCTTCTCTACAGATACCCTGAATTGAATATTTATTCTTCATCTATAGAATATTTTGATTTGAAAACTAAATATGCTATGGGTTGCTTATGTTTAGCCTCTGCATGTGCGAGTTGCATTTGTTGGATCACTTAAAAAATCATGATGTTTATATATCCTTTACAGCAATGGGGTGATTAAATTCTTAGAGAAAGTGTGTTCATTTAGACCCATATTACCTATCAATGCTATAGGATTGTCGTTTATGGATGCTATACTCACTCTTCCAACTACTATGTGAAACTTATCTGTGCATGATTGTCACCTATTATGTTCTAAAAAATGGCCGATTTGCCTCCTAGCAGAAAAAAGGACCACGCTGGAGAAATGGAGGAACGCCAGAAATCGGACCAACATCCCATGCCAATTAGGGTGTCTAATTCCTTATTTCTTTTGGAACTTTTTTTTATTTGTTTAAAATGCATATGCTCACTTAAAGATATTTATTGGTAACGTCAAATCTATCCCATTTGTGCAGACTACATCAATTGTTCTTGGAGGAGCACATTGAAAGTTGTTTTAATGACCCTTCAAGGCTTGTAAAATTGAAGAAAAGGCAAGGCAATTGAATGGATGCATGGACTCCAAAAATGGAAAAAGCTACATGGAGAAATTTTGGAGACTCCTTCTCCAGAGCATAAGATGGTTTATGAAGCATCTGTCGCTGCACCGACCTTGCATTCAATGTCAGATAATACTACTGAGCTGGGGCTTGGAATACTTGATATCACGACGGTGAGTCCTGTAAGCAAGTCTCCTGGAAGGGTAAGTACATGCTCATCATGCATAGCCCAAGAAGAAGAATTAAAGAGACCAATCAATGATGATATTTCTGGTGAGGAGATTTTGAAGATGCCTGAATCAACTGCAGATATTGAGATTGAGACAACTCCCAATCTTCGAATGGTAGTGGTTGAAAGCCAATTTGAAAATGGAGATGGGAAAACAGGGAGCAGTATAGATGGGTACCATTCTGAAGAGGTAATCAGTGAAGTAGACAATTATGTGGATGCTCTTGCTACTATGGAGTCGGAAATAGAAACGGACAATGAACCTAGATCGAAAACTGTTAACATTGGAAAACAGATAAGTGAATTTGAGAAACCCAAGTTCAACTATCAGATTCACAATCCTTCGTAAAATCTTCAGGATCAGATGATGTTAACCGTTCATTCAAGAGAGCGAGATCTAGCTTTTCATGCTTGACAACGTTCAATGTGATTCTGAAGGAACAGGTCAAGCATTTCCTTCAATTTCTAAAGCATGCATGGTGGATATTGAAAACATGCCTTGGAATCAAGATCGTACCTCTCATTCTCCTGAAAGCAATGCTGATGAACTTGGAATGATTGATAATACCAGTATCGATGAGAAGAACATCTCAAAATCTGAAGAAGTACCTGATGATTCACGCCTTTTGAATTATATTCCTATTCGGTCATTGTTAGGCTCAGAATCATGCCCTTCTCCATCCTTATTGGTGGAACCGGCATCGTTCAAAAAATCATCTACCAACCTTGTTAATTTTGGATCACAGATATCAAGTGCTGAGACAGACCTAGGTTGTGATAAAGATGATGACCTCAATGTTCCCTCTGAGGCCGTTAGTAGTTCTAACTACACAATTCCATCTGAAGATAATCACATTAGAGATAGAGAGAGCATAAATGTAGATGGCACATATGAAAATGCATTGCATCTTTCAAATGTCTTGGTACAAGCTGTTGAGGATAAAGCAATAGAAAAGGTCGAGGATACTATGCCACAAAAAGACTACCAAGATGATAGAACCATAGACAAGCAAGCCTTGACAGAAATTGAATCTTCTTCTAGTTCTTTATTTCCCTCTGAGACTTCAGTACTTCTACAAATTATTCGTCAGATAAATATAATGCCATTGTCCTGAAAGGTGACGCCAACATTGTGGCAGCTGAAGCAAAATATGATGACTTACCACTTGCGATAAATCACCGGGATTTGAAGGAGGACAATATGGTAGTAACTCAAGCAAAACGTGTAGACTTTCCTCTTGCAGCAGTTCTCTCGCTGACACAGAATTTGAAGGATCAAGTGGAAACTGTAGCAGATGTTCTTAAAGTTGAAGATGGTTTGACAGAAACTGATGGAACATGCATGGATTTGCTTTTGGCCATCTGACCAGCTCACCAAACCTCAGCTTCCTTCTTGCAATTTATTGAGTTGATTTACTTGATCAACAAGCCTAGGTGAGCTGGAGAATCCTTATTAATGCAGGATCTCTTGATTTCTGCTGGAATTTTTTTTATTGACACCAACTTAATTGCTTGATTGATTCTCTGTTCTTTCTTTCCTGGTGTGATTCTTCGAGCTCGACCGCCTTGTGAAACTCATGAGTCTTCTATGTGTGTTACCGCTCACATTGCTTTGTCCCTCCAGCATAAGTGTTCAGCATTCCCTGCATTAAATAGGCTTTTTAACACAAAGTCGTACAATATTCGTACTTAATCTGCGAACTATGTTCTGATGCTACTTTATGAATGCATGCTGATTTCTATGATTTTGCTCGCAATTTCCCACTGATGCTCATTTATTTCCCTTAATCCTAAGAATAAAGCAAACTATTGCAGCCTAAAATACACTCTATTTGAGAGCTATCATTGGGTAAACACGCTGCCATGTGATTATACTTATGCACAAGTGGTTGAAAGGTTTTTAGCAAAATACTTCTCTACTTCGAGAAGTATGAACTCTAGGCTTGAAATCACTAGTTTTAGACAAGAGGATGATGAGACCATAGGAGGAGCATGGTAACGGTACAAAGAGTATCGAAGTGTTCGTACCATGGTTTGTCTTATACTTTTCAAATAGAACATTTCTACAATGGGTTGTCCGATCAGGACAAGGCGATCCTCAACGCAACTACGGGAGGATGTCTAATGGAGAAAAAGTACAATGAAGATCATAAAATTATTGAAACAACCGCTAAAACTACTGGGCCTAAGTTGAGTCAGGGAAGAAATCAAAATAAGCCACCCGGTAAATTCCAGCTCAATGTTATGGCTGCTATGTAAGCCCAGCTTGCTACGCTTACCTACTCTATAAAAAATATAGAAATGACTGCACCTCATAATGTCCAGAATGCATTGGTTGTTGAACACTCAACTCCTGACTTCTGTGCACTTTGTCGAGGCGATCACGTATGTGAGCTCTGTACTAGAAACGTTGATTCAGTTATGTACGTTAGACACATAAATTTGTAACCTCAGAACAACCCTTATTCAAATACGTACAATGCTAGATGAAGGCACCCAAATTTCTCTTGGGGTGGGCAAGACAACAATGCCAACCCAATTGGACAGCAGCGCATGCCACCGCACTTTAGATTTAGAAGTAACCAACAATAAGCTCATCAACCAGATTCAGCACTAAAGGAATACATGGTGAAGAATGACACAATAATGATGGAACATCAGACTCTGCTGAAAGCTCAACAAGCAACTCTTCGAGCATTAGAACTGTAATTAGGCCAGATCGTAGTAGATCTTTAGAACAGACTGCTAGGACAATTACTATCGGATACGGAAGGATCCAGGCGAAATGGCAAAGAGCAAGTTAGCGCAATCGAATTAAGAAGTGGAAAACTTTTGATGGATAGCGAGGAAATTGAGAAATATCAAGAAACTATCCCCACAATAGAGCCATCAATGGGAAAGCAACCAGCACAGAGAACTAATGAGGATCCTATATCAGCAAGCGATACAATGAAAGTGGCTAAACCATTGCATTGCCGATGTACCCTCAAAGGATCAGATGGAAAAGGAACAAATCGCACTTCAAAAAGTTTACAAACATTTTAAAGCAAATCCATATTTACATTCCGTTAGTTGATGCGTTGCGACAAATGCTGAACTACATGAAATTCCTTAAGGACACGTTGAGTGAGAAAAGTAAATTTAAGGAATTCAAAGTAGTAGTGTTGAACGAAGAATGTAGCGCGATTGTCTAAAATAAAATCCCTATGAAAGAAGTCGATCCTGGTCAATTCACTATTCCAGTCAAGATTGGTAGCAACATATTGGGCGAGCTTTATGTGATTTGGGTGCAAGTATCAACCTTATGCCCCTGTCGATCTACAAAAAGTTTGGGATTGGCAAAGCAAGACCCACGACTATCACAATTCAATTGCAGATAGGTCAATTACTCGTCCTATCAGAAAAATTCAAGACATTCTTGTTCAGGTCGACAAATTCATCTTCCCAGCAGATTTCATTATCCTCGATTACGAAGCAGCCATGGAGGTACCGATCATTTTAGGAAGACCCTTTCTAAAAATGAGGCAAACTGTAGTAGATGTGTATAAAGGAACAATCATGCTAAGGATGAACGATCAGCAGATCCAGTTCAACATTTTTACTCTATAAAGCAGACTTATTTGAAAGTCGTCTACAATGTTAGCCAGATAGAAGTATTGCTGGACGAGACGATAAAAAATAAGCAAAGGGAAGAAATGATGAACAAGGAAGCAAATGCGAAGGGAAAAGAGGAAGAACTGTAGAATGATGCGTTGGAAGATTCTGTTCTTGAAAAGATGTATTATTATGAGGCGCTCGATGTTGGGATAGAGTTAATTCTCCTCAGTGCCTTTCAATTGAAGAACCGCCAATGCTTGAATTAAAACGCTTCCATGCACATTTGAAGTATGCTTATCTGGGAGAGAAAGATACTTTACCGATTGTCATCTCATCGCAGCTAATACCAAACAATGAGAAACTAATTTTAGAGTTACTCAAACAACATACGAAAGCGATTGGATAAACTTTGGCAGATATAACAGGCATCAGTTCTACATTTTGCATGCATAAAATCATTCTAGAGGAAGATGCCGAGAACTCAGTTGAGCAATAAAGACATTTGAATCCCACCATGAAGGAAGTGGTAAAAAATGAAATCATAATGTGGCTAGTTGCAGGGGTAATTTATCCTATATCAGATAGCTAATGGGTAAGTCCTATTCAATGCGAACCGAAGAAAGGAGGCACCACCGTCATTCAAAATTAAAAGAATGAGTTGATTCTAATAAGAACAGTAACAGGATGGTGTGTGTGCATGGACTACAGGAAGTTGAACAAAGCAACCAAGAAGGACCACTGCCCATTACTCTACATAGACCAAATACTAGACCGTATCGCAGGGAAGGATTATTATTGCTTTCTGGATGGATATTCATGCTACAATCAGATCACCATAGATCCCAAGGATCATGAGAAAACTACTTTCACCTTTCTTTACGGAATATTCGCATTCAGAGAAGAATGCCCTTTGGACTTTGCAATGCTCTAGCTACATTTTAAAGATGCATGATGTCAGTATTTTTTGATATGCTTGAAGATATCATGGAAGTTTTCATGGATAATTTCATGGTGTTTGGCCACACCTTTTCCAAGTGCTTAAGAAATTTAAAGAAGGTGTTACAATGCTGTGAAGAAACACATCTTGTGCTGAATTGGGAAAAATGCCATTTAATGATTAGAGAAGGAATCGTGCTGGGACATAAGATTTCCAAGGCTGGAATGGAGGTTGATCAAGCAAAGATTAAATCTATCGATAAGTTAGAGCCACCAAGGAACGTGAAAGAGTGCGCAGTTTCTTAGGCCACGCCTGGTTCTATAGGTGTTTCATTAAAGATTTTTTAAAAATCGCGAAGCCATTGTGTGAACTCTTGGAAGCTAAGCACCCATTTAATTTTGATCAATGAAGCTTACACACGTTCCAGCAGTTAATCAAGGCTCTAACCACTGCTCCTATAATAATATCACCTAATTGGAAGAAACCTTTCGAGCTTATATGTGATGCTAATGATTATGTGATAGGAGCTATTTTGGAACAGAAATGAGAAGAGTTAATCCATCCAATATACGATGCCAGCAGAACTCAAAATGACGCGCAACTCAACTACACCACTACAGAGAAAGAGCTTCTGGCTGTGATCTACGTGTTGGAAAAATGTCGCTCTTACTTGGTAGGATCAAAGGTGGTTGTTTTTACGGACCCCGCAACAATAAAATACCTTATAAGTAAAGCCAATGTTAAGCCAAGATTGATCAGATGGATCTTGCTTCTATAGGAATTCGATATTGAGATCAAAGATAAAAAGGGATGCGAGAATGTGATAGCAGATCATCTATCTCGATTAGAGAATAGATGAACTGACTCTACCATGATCAGTATATCCAAAAAAAATTTCTGATGAGCAACTGTTCATGATCAATCTCACTAAAGAAAAGAGTTTCCCTTGGTTCGCTAACATTGCCAACTACCTAGCAAGTCATGCCATCCCAGTAGACTTATCGAGGTAGCAAGCTAAGAGATTCTTTCATGAGACACGATTTTACTTCTGGAATGAACCGTTTATGTATAAGAAAAATGCTGATGGAATGATCAGACGATGGTAGAGGACACGAGATAAATGCAATACTTGAAGCATACTATACATCACCATATGAAGGACACTTTGGAGGAATACGCACTACGGAAAAAGTTTTCCAGTCGGGATATTTCTGTCCGAGCATATTTAAGGATGTGCGTTATTATGCAAAAACATGAGATAAATGCCAAAGGAGAGGAAATATAAGAAAGAGGGATGAAATGCCATTAATATCGATTCTAGAGGTCGAACTATTCAACGTCTGGGGAATCGATTTCATGGGCCCATTTCCCCCTTCGCGTGGAAATTTGTACATCTTGGTCGCGGTTGATTACTTTTCCAAATGGGTTGAGGCGATTACTACACCTTTCAACGATGCTAAAATCGTTATAAAATTCCTCCACAGGAACATTTTCACAAGGTTTGGTACTCTGCGAGCACTAATTAGTGATGGGGAAACACACTTCATAAATAAAGCAATGGCTCATGTACTACATAAGTACAATATCAAGCACTGCATTGCAACTCCTTATCACTCGAAAACCAATGGCCAAGATGAAGTATCTAATCACGAGATCAAAAGCATTTTAGAGAAATTTGTTAGACCTAATAGAAAAGACAGGTCTTTGCGACTAGATGATTCGCTTTGGGCTTATCGAACTGCACTCAAAACTCCATTGAACATGCCACCTTACAGAATTGTGTATGGAAAGGCATGCCATTTGCCAATCGAGCTAGAACATAAAGCTTTCTGGGCTCTTAAAATGCTAAACCTTGATCTTTAGAAGGTCGGTTCTGCGAGAATGTTGCAATTACATAATTTAGAATAGCATAGGCACTTCTCTAACGAGAATGCAAAGTTATACAAGGAAAAGACTAAGAAATGGCATGATCGTAAGCTGACCCCTCGAACTTTTGAGGTGGGTCAGCAGGTGTTGTTATTTAACTCTTGACTTCATTTCTTTCTAGGAAATCTTAAGTCCAAGTGGTCTGGACAATTTCGCATTACATAGGTAAAACTAGGAGGAGCAATCTGGATTAAGAACTAGTTAACGGAGAATGAATTTGCAGTCAACAGCCAGAGACTTAAGCATTACTAGAATGAGGATGTTCAGCGTAGGATATCTTCTTTCGCATTGACTGATGAATAATCGCACAAGTAAGCGATTGGAGCGCGCGCGTATCGGTAGATTTAATTTTCGCTCCGCACATGCTAGTTAGAATATTTCCTATTTGCTTAGTCGAGAAGTTATCTGATTTTACTGCTTTATTTTTTTATTATTTTTTTATTTTCGTTACTTAATTTCTGAATTTATTTTTACCTCTCTCTCTTCATTCGATTTTGTAAAGATTACAAAGGAAATAGAATACGAATCAATACACGTGGGGATTAGGGAAATCATTTTGATCATTAAATGCAGTTGAAAATTGAGCGGTCAGATCTTTGGATCATTGGTCCAAGGGTTCGCAGCAACTGCATGGTCGCCATAACTCAACAGTCGGCTTGATGCAATGCGTCGATTGCTAATCATCTTACCCCTTTGTCCGATCGATAAATACTTTGGATTACCTTTTGCATAATCCCATTACTAGAAACTTAAACCCTTATTCCCTTCTCCAAATTCAAACTGCAAAATTTTTTACCATGGTACATAGACTTGCATCAGATTATCGAAGATGGTAGAACCTGCGGATAGAAGGTCAATAAGAAGTTGACCCTGCTCAGGCTCTCGAGCTAGTCGGTGCTGCACCTGCAAACAATGTGGCCAAACAGTCGTAAGTTAGAAGATGAAGGCATAGGCGAACGACGGTTTCAACTGCAAGATCTGCAAAGCACGAGGAAGTTGAAGAATCAGAGGATGCCCTTAGAGAAGAAAGAGTTGTTACCTCATCGCTACGACCAGAGGTGAGGATTGATAATCCTGAAACTTCAAGATATATCGAAGGTTTGACACCTTCGATGGAGGAAAGGGACATAGAAGAGTTTAATCGGAAGATGGAGGAATCCCATTGATAACTTTCAAGAATTGAGAATTAAAGTAGATAAAAAGAATATATTTTCATAAAAATTTGCTAATATTTAATTCAATTAATATTGAATTTCACCTCATCATACCAATTATTATGCTTTAGCGAAACATCCTTTAGTTTTCTGTTTAGGACGCATTTTAGAGGTTCATTGTAGCGAAACATGCTTGAATGTGTGCAAATTTATAAGTGTTAAAAAGAATTGATATTTTCTAGTTTATTTGCAGCATTCTTGATGGAGCGACGCGAAATTCACACAATGGAGAGTTCGACCAAGCAAAGCCAGCCAAACGAAGGAACTAGCCAAGCATTCCACATTGCAGCAAATATAATGAAGTGCAAACAATTTTTCCTAAGCAAAATTGATTCTGGCAAAAGCGCATGTACGGAAATCGTGGAGCAGAGCAGCTTTTGGCAGTCTTAGAGCAGAGAATGTCAGAAAACGTGGAGTAGAAAACATCATAGCCTTGTCGCTTGAGCTGCAGTATAAATAGCGCCCTCTTCCTTCATTGCAAGTGTCGTGGTCGTCAGCTCGTTCTGGGGTCGTCCATCTCCGTCGATTCAATTTTCGAGCAAAGTTTCTTAGTTTTTAGCCATAGTTTAGTTCTCATTCTCATTTCCAGTTGTTCATAGTTTAGCTTTAGTTTAGTCATAGTTTAGCCAAAGTTGCAGAGCATAGCCAGAGCTGGGTTCAGAGTTGCTGACTTGTGATTCCGACCATGCTTCTTCTAAACTTTGTTTCTTCTTTTCTTGTATTTGCTTTATTTTTGCTTTAGCATAATTTTATAAGCAAACATTGTTATTTGGTGTTTAAATGAAGATGAACTTTTGGTTTTTACTTTGCTTTCCATTATTAGTAGCTAAGTTCGTTAACTTGTTCGTGAAATTTCCACCACACAAAATAAAGAAATGATAATTAGAGAAGAATGATGACGTGGATGATTCAAGATTTTGCCGAAGTGAAATCCCTACTGTCCATCGCTTGGCTGGCTTCGCTTTCTCAAACTCTCCATTGTATGAATTTCGCGTCGCTCCATCAGGAATGCTGCAGACAAACTAGAAAATATCAATTATTTTTAACACTTATAAATTTGCACACATTCAAGCATGTTTCGCTACAACGAACCTCTAAAATGCATTCTAAAGAGAAAACTAAAGGATGTTTCGCTAAAGCATAATAATTGGTATGATGAGGCGAAATTCAATATTAATTTAATTAAATATTAGCAAATTCTTATGAAAATATATTCTTTTTATCTACTTTAACTCTCAATTCTTGAGAGTTATCACACCCCCAAACTTACACTATTGCTCGTCTCGAGTAATAGCTCAATTTCTAATGGAGGGAATTTGTTGTTTCCTATTTTTCCTTTGCTTGGCAAACATTGTTTATCAACTTCGCTACAACTAATCACCACATCATTCTGAGAATCGAAATATATTTCTAATTACAATTTCTTCTATAACTGGACAATGCTAGGCGAAACTTTAGGTTTTTGGAAAACTATATTTTATAATTCGTTTTGGCAATTCGTTCGCGAAAACTCCTTTTGGCTTAGACTTTCAATTCTTTGGTTCTTCTAGCCTTCCCTAGTTAACTAGATTTAACTTTTCGCTTTAAGCTCTTTTTCTCCCTTTAACTTTGGCATTTCTTGTCTTTTACTGAAGTGAATACTCTCCTTTTACAGTTCGCTGGGGATCCCTCACTTACGTTTCCTGCTATCGTTTGATCAATTTTCATTGAATGTTTGATATTAAGATTGGTGCACAATGTTAGAGCAACCGACAGCGAAGAAATGTCCCCAGGACTTGGGCTACTAGCCCTTTGATTCACTTCGCTCTCGAATTTCATTTTGGAAATTTTTTAATCTTTTCATGTTTTTTCTCCAACACAGGGTTTGGTTTTCAAATCTCACCTTTTCCTTCAGAGAAATGGAAACTATTCAATTAATTTTTCTACCCTAAATCGCTCATGAAGTATGTTTATTTTATGCGCTCTTTCGCGAGTATATTTACATTTTCGCTTCAGCAAACTCCACCCCTAAACTTGGACTTTTCATTGTCCCAATGAAAACACTCAGCACCCCCAAACTTAAAGTTCACTAAATGTTTAAGGCTTGGGTTAGATCTAATTAAGTTCGCTCAAGCTAAATGATTCAGCGAAATTAAGTTTCTAAACTTAATGAATTTTTGAAAACTAAGGCCTCTATTTCTTACAAAATTTTGCTTCGTCTAACTAAGATATTTCGTGCCAGCATCGAAAGAGTTAGAATATTATTTTACAAAGAAATAAAATTGACCTGTACAGAAGAAATGTTAATGAGATTTCGCAAAGAAATAGATAACAAAAGTTCGTCGAAGCGAAAGATAATAGTATTAACATTTAAGCTTTTCTTTGACATGCGAGCTTACAAGAGATGAAATTAAAAATAAGCGAAAAATAGGCATATAATCATACAAAAAATTTAAGGAAGAGAATTAAAGAGAATGAAGGACTTCCATTATTTATCAGAAGAATCTTCGCTAGAGTCGAGGTCTGGCGGCGACTGAAGGTCTGGGAACTTTGGCATTGGGAAAGGGCCACCATCAAAACTGTCAAGGACTGTTTGAAGCATTGCGCTGGCGAGAATACTGATAGAATGTTCACTGCTCTACCAGAACCATCTTCCACATTCTTCGATTCTCAACTCTGATCTCCCTTAACAACTCAAGCTGCTATTTGCCTCCTTCTGGCTTGTTTACGTTCTTCCTTGCGTGGGATGTCTTGGTGGCAGTTTTTAGAGCTAAGTTCAGCATCTTCCTTTGAGATACAAGTGCCTCGCCAGGGTATCCACGAACACCTTGTGCTTGGTAGAGTGTTAAAATGAAATGCGGGAACATGTAGTAGCATGCTGCCAACCCAAGTTTGGATTTCTTCCGCAATGATTCGCCCAATGTTGATGGAAAGATCGGTCATGATGGGGCAAATTAATAATGCTCGCGGCACAGTCAACGTGGATTCGTGAATTGTTGGCATCCAACATGTCTCGATAAAGGTGTGGCAGATTTTCACTTAGTCATTAAGGTTCACGGTGAGAGATCTTTTTTGCTGTGGTCTTTCATCCCACATCGCCCCATCAACTCCAATGATGCTTACGCAGCTCTCCAACATAGCTTCGTTACAATCCTCTAGCAGCTGATCATACTCAGACTCACCATTGTTGAGTACAAATAACTCGTTCCAGTCCTCAGGTGCCCAACGAATGATTCGCTCTTCCACCACTGTTTGATAACTTGAGCGATCGAGTATATTTGCATAAAATTCGAACACCCAGCTTGCCTCACCTTAACGTGCGGTTGGTAGATATGCATCCAACCTCTCTTTTCTATTTGGCTCAAAACAGGGGCAGACACTCCATTGAAGTCATGATTGAATCCTTGTTTTGAAAGGAAATGCTTCTTCTGAACCTCGATCATATTTTGTCTGATCGTGTCGCGCTTTTCCTCCTCTAGGTAAATTTCCTCTACCTCGTCTCGGAGTGCCTTTCCTTTGTTTGATTTCTTACGCGGTGGCAAAGCTTCTTCTTCAAAACTCGTGACCCTTTACTTCTTCGAGACTGACTGCTTTTGAGCTCTTTTGCCGGGCATGTGATTGATTGGGACGGAACTCGTAGTTCTTGGTTTCGCTTTGCCAGATTTCCTCAAAGCTATCCTTCCCTCCTCTAGCTTTTTTACTAAGTCATCATTAGATTCTTTTTCGTTTTTGCTTTTGACGTGGCAAGGCTCTTTTTCTTTTTCTAATTCTTTGGCAGTGTTACTGATTGGATCAGCAACATCTTGTTAGGATTTCGAGTGTGCCTCATCTCCAACTGGTTTGTCTGTGGGACTTGTGAACTTTTCTAGTTGTTTCACAAATCTCTGATCAGAATTCGCCTCTTAGTCTTCTTTTGAATTTGCTTTTTCACTCTCCGCTGACATGGATGCGGTCTACTCTGCTTCGTAATCACTTTTGTTCACTGCGTCTTGCACTTTAGCGTCAACATTAGTCTGGCGACGTGCCATTGTGTGTCATCCGCTGAAGCTTCTAGTTCAAAAAGCTGTGGACCCTCCATCCTTTCGTCCAAAAGGTCGCTCATCAAGTTCTCCTCCTAGATTCTATCTTTTTCGCTGACTTCAATAACGAATGCCCTAGATGTTGTCGTTAATTATGCCATTCCACTTCTCTCTGCCAGAGAATCTCGCTCAGCCTTTTGCTGCCTCTTCGCAGCGATCTCTTCTTTTCCTTTCTTTTTCTTCTCCTCTTTCTTGAGCCGTTCTCTGTTCTCTAGCCTTGATCTTTCCAACTCAGCCTCCAACTCTACCATTTGCTTATGCATTGCTTGGTTAGTGGTGGATCGAACATCAACCTTGGCAGGATCCTCAACGAGCTTAGTTACCTTTGCCACGACGGGCTCGACCACCTTTTTCACAGCTGGCTTCTTCTGCTTTGCCGCTGCAGTCTTGACAGACTTAATCATGGTAGTTTCATTTTTATTTTTTACCTCTACTAACCTTATCGATTTTTCCTCGCTGACCTTCGAGACTTGAAACCCAGATGTCTTACTCCGCTGCTTAACAGTTTCTACTTCTTACATTTTGGCAGATTTGGTGACATCCCCTCCTGAAACCTTCGCGTCGCTCTTCTTTTCCCTTGATGGCTAGACTTCCTTCAACTAAGCTGGCTTTGCCATTTTACCCACTAGAGGTCTGGTAGAGGACTTTTCAGATGACTTCTCGACGGTGGGTTTTGCTCCTACCTTCGCTGCAACAGACTGCACCGAAGATTTCTTCGACATAATTCTTGGCCTAACTCCCATATAAAGAGTTTCGAACACCACCTTTTTTGAACTTGTAGTGAGCTTTTCTTTTAACAACTCTTTCGCAGCCGCGAACTTGTTTGCGTCTGCTTATCTTTTGGTTTATTTTGTGAGGTTGACATTGATAGGCGTTCGGGAGGCCATTTCTGAATGTTAGTTAAACTGGTAAAAACTTGGTGAAGGCTTAGCCAAAATTAAGGAGTCCTAGAGTTTGAAGGATTTCAGAAGCGTGAAAAAAAAAAGAAATAAAAAGTAAAGTGTGGAATTTATAGGCTTCGAGGATTAGGACAGCGGTCGTCTTGAGAGGCAAAACATTTTTTGAAACTAGGTGAAGCCTCGACCAATAGATTAAATTTCCACTTGACGCGTGTCAAAACTAGCCAGGCGATTAACGCCACGCGCTTAGGATGCGCATGCGATCCAATTACGTCACAACGTGACCTCACTTGCCCAATGCTTCGCCTTAGCGAACTTAATCTCTCATCGAAAAGCTAGTGGAATTCTGAATAACTTCCTCGCTTGAGCGAAATAAAGACAATAAAATAGCGAAAACTAAAACTAAAGACAAAACAAGCTAAGACTAAAATATGTACAAGGTCACTTTTACTAACCTAGCTTGGAGCAGTATTTTATGAATTCAACTTGGAAAATACTTGTGCTTCAGCGAAATAAACTCTAGTGAGTGGCCAGATAATAATCTTCTATTGTGCCCCATCCTTGACGACTTGTTTGAGCCTTCTTTGATGCTCAAATAACTTCGTGTTTTCGCCCTTAACAATGATCATGAACAAACATAAGAAATTTACACATTGAGCAATATTACTCACCTCGACCACCAAGGCTTTCGCTTAATTTTGCTCCATCAAGAAATTATTAAAGTACTCCTCGGCATTCCTCTTCATTATCAATCTGTGAGGGCATGGAGGTAGAGTAATTTCAAGCATAAGGACATTCTCCTTGGGTCCTTCTTCAATCTGAGGCTTTTGAGACAGATCTTCAATAATGGATTCTTTTTCTTCTTCCATAGGATTCTGCTCATATTTCGCTTCCTCAAATTCTTCAGCAAAAGTTTCCTCCTCCTTGGGCTTTTGTTCAGAATTTGCTTCGGCGAACGTAACAGCGAAAGCTTCCTTTTCCGTCAATGCCTCTTCTGCTTCCAATGCCAAAGTTTGAATCTATTCCATCTCAGGAATGTTCAATGCCTCCACATCTAAAGTATGTTCGTTTAAATGTCTTAGCTCAACTTCATCGATTAAATGGGTTTCGTCTACTTCGAAGTTGATCAAAGTGGTTCGCTGGTTTTGAGGGTCCGCATCTATTTTTGCTATGCTTGTTCTAAGTAGATCTTCCAGCACAATGTCAGAGTTGGTTGAAGCATCGACTAAATTAGATAATTCAAGAGAATTTCGATCGATCGAGATAATTTTTAAATTTTCTATGAAATCTTCTTGGATTTGAAAGGAAATGTCTATTTTAGCCATGGATGCCTTAATTAGGCTTTCCAAAGAGGTATCCTGATTATGTTCAAGCACAGGCTGCTGAGCGAATTGAGAATTTGCAAAAGCTTCCTCTGGGGCATACTCATAATCGGTGAACTTAGGAGTTGAGGCTTGATGGGTTTGAAAGGTAAACTCGTTCTCGGCTATGCATTCTCAAATCAAACGCTCCAAAGGAGTTTCAAAGTTGGGAGCAAAATGCGGACTCGTTTGAAAACTGGCTGAAGCGTAATCTGGAACAGCGAATTCAAGATCTACATTATTTGGCTCATATCCTTATTGATGCCGAATGCTAATTCAAATGGACTGTTCGTTCCTTCGTAATCATAGGTATTCTGTTGGTTGCTCCCCTGTATAGAATTTCGCATGATCTCATAAATGGTCAAATTAGGATTTTTAGGGCCTTTTTTGCAAGTTTGGCTGTCTCCACCAAAATTGTGATTCTCGAATCTCATTGGGGTAAATGTTGAAAAATTCTTCTCCTGCCAAGCGAATTCAGCATTTGGTTCTTCCCATGAAGGGTTCGCTTGGGCAAAGTGCAACATAGCAAGATTTTGCTCTTCGTAACTAGGGTTAGGCAAAAAGTTGAGATTCCATGGTTGATTGTGTGGAGTAAATAGCTCTTCAACATACTGATTAGGATAGATGAAGTCATAAAAGTTGCCTTGATAACCATCCATCTTCCTAAATCTTCCCAGAATTTGCTTTGCCCTGCTTAAAAATCAACTATGAAGTCTAACTCCTTGGATTAACATACCTACAACCAAGGCAAAGATCAATTACTAACTCTTTAAATTAAGCACTACTCTCAAAACAACTCTTAAACAGAAAATTGATGACACTAATCCCCGACAACGGTGCCAAAAACTTGTTCGCAGATTTATCCAACACACAAATTAAGAAAAAAATAATGATGTGAGAATGGTGACGTGGAAAGCAATAATCTCGCTCAAGCGAAATTATACTAAATCAAGCAAAGTGTGTGTGTTGCGAGTGTGATTTCCCAAGGATGTGCAAGTATACACAGTCTTGTTGTAGCAAGTTTTAATGTAAGTAAAAGTCATCTCCACAGGGATTAGTTATTAACATCATGCTTAAATGAAGTTTAGAGAGTCATGGTAACAAGGAAAAATTGTTGTGATTGAGCTAAACTAAGTCTGCTAAAGTGAAATGACTTAGCTAAAGCGAAATAACTTGGCTGAAGCAAAATAACTTTGCTAAAGAGAAGTAGATGCAAGGCACAAATGACAAAGTAAGTGAGATGCTAAGAATGATGAACTAACTTTAATCAGATTAAAGGCATCAGAAGGAGGCGAGGAAATTTTTGAGAATTTCACTCTAGCAAAATGGTATTATGCTAAGAAGCGAACAACTGATTTCGCTCTAACACAGGCTCTCTCGAGCTCTTAGATTTGGCTTTCTTGAGTACTTAGTCAGGTTCTCTCGAACTCAAACAAACATGTAAACCAAGTAATCAACACTAGGCGAACCTTATCTCTAAATGTTCTTTTGAAATGCAAGTAAACTTAGCAAAACCTAATGTTATGACATGCAAGTTCACTCTATTCCTTTTCTCTCGAAAGTGAAATAGAGTTAATACAAATGGCTAGATAAACAAAATGTATTTCAAGTTTAACACAGCATGCATAAACAGTTTGACATCTTACTACCCCTTTGCTTAAGCAAAATACTCCTACTCGTCTACTTCCTTCTGATTATGAACTTAGTTACTCATGATGAGAAATAGATTCAAAGCAAGGTAATAAACAAAGTTCATCTTCATCAATTAACAAAATAACAACGTT